>QTSX02002300.1:0-186710 GCA_014839935.2 Entomophthora muscae | reverse complement strand
ATATTAAAATCACTATTAAAATATTTTATTAAGAGAACTCCTATCAACATATCCATGTATAGATAAGTTATAAAGTACACTTATCAAAACTGTTTTTTTCAGCAATGACAATCACTAGTAGGACTACCATTGTAGTGCTCAAGGATTATAAGGGTAAGGTTGGAGTAGCTGATCAGAAACTGGGGGAACAAAGCAGGACTATTATCTCCTTACACAACAGAACTTCTCTATTTGAGCTCTGCAAGTAATCTAAGAATGTTAAGTTGGTTGTTATGTTCTATTCAATGATGTCTTTATTGGGGATATCTGAGGGCCTTATATGGTTGGAAATAGGGGAGGGAAAAGACAGGGTGAGTCATCCTGACTGAAGTCAGGACTGGTCAGGAACTAAGCTATTCTTGAAGGGCTGAAACATTTTGGAGAATATTTGTAGAAAAAGGGCTTATATTGAGTGGGATGTGAACATCTAAACATGTGATCTCTGGGTCAGGTGGTTGCAGAAAAAGTAGGGCCAATTTTTGGGAGCTAGGTTTAGAACAGGGTTTCAGAATGTTCATCTGGGGGGGTCATACTTGTTGGTAAGGAGCAGAAGGTCTCTATACCAAATTAAAAAAAGTGGAAATTAATGAGCTACTAATCTATGCATCTGCAGCTAGCTTCAGATGCATATATTGGTCACTAATCACCTCAATGAAAGTCACCACTATGGGTCACTCTCCAATTCATCTGCAGATAGCTGCAGATGCGTAGATTGGTGACTGATTGGAGGAGTCTATACATATGACAATTAGTGACCAATCTATGCATCTGTGGTTAGCTGCAAATGCATATATTGGACACTAATTGCCTCAATGAAAGTCACCACAATGAGTCACTCTCCAATGCATCTGCGGCTAGCCACAGATGCGTAGATTAGTGACTCATTGGAGGAGCCTATACATATGGCAATTAGTGACACAATGGGCCACTCTCAGACTCATCTGCAGTTAGCCGCAGGTACGTCAATTAGTGGCTAATTGAAAATTGGTCTTTATGTTTCAATGGGTAACTCTCCAATCAAAAGTTCAAGAAAGAGCAGCAGTTCCCCTATACTTTTCCTTATAGGATAGTAGTCTCAATATGGTAATATCTGCAGACAGCGTCCTGTACCACAACCATAGTAGCGTTATTTTAAGTTGTTCTTAGTATAAGTGTCTTGGATTAATACTATAGGAACATCTTCTGATTTTATACAACAGGATTTATTTTAGTGTGGGAATAAGATTATTTTAAAGATAAATAGCGTGATTTGAAATGATGTAAGATCAAAATGGCATAAACACGTCCCACACTAAGTGATTTCATATGTTAATAAAGTTAGCAAAATAAGATTTAATTAGTTTGACTCAAAATGACAAAATTGAGATGGTGTACTTCTAAGATGCTGCATTATAAAAGTATAAGTGAATTTTAACTATTTTATTATTTATTTTATTTTTTGTGATTCAAAATCACTAATGCAAAAAACAGCATCTCAAATTTAATTTGAGATGGCATAAATTGAAGTGCTGTTTTTGAGGTGGCATGTCCTACCATAAAAGCCCCAGCAGGGAATGTATGATTGAAAATTTAAATAAATAGCAATAAAGATTTTTATTTTAGAAATATTTGATAGAACTTTGTAGGAAAAACTCAAATCTAGAAAATTGATTGTAATCAAACCCTGTATATATAATAGAACTCAACTCAGCTTTTCATTTTCTGATCATCATCTAACATTAATAATACTTATTCATCAGTAATTGACAACTATACTGCTTCCAACTAGAAAAAAACCCTTGGTAATTAATTATGGACCTTGTTTTTTTGTAAATATGGTGTAGCACATTAATCAGATATTAAATCAACTTGCCTTAACCAGTTTCAATTTAACAGGCAGATTTTTAACAGGTACTGAAACAGATTTCAACCACCTTCTATTAACAGTTTTTTAGATTGTTTAACTCTGTTAATTTTCAAACCACTTTACTTTTGTCCTTGTTTTTAATTGGGACTTAAAATGCACATCATTATGAAAACTACTGTGGCAGAAAAGACCTAACTAAACCCTAAACCTTAAATAATTATACAAGGCTTTGCCCAATACTTGAATACTCTGACTACTAAATGTATAGTAGTGATACACTGTAATAAAGAATAACTGTATCTATTACACTAAGTGAATTCTGATTGATCTCTAATTATGAGAGCAGCTCATATAGCCTGGATAAGCCCTATTACCAGGATTAACATCTGGTGCTTCTAATTCTTATTGATCAGTCCACTGTCCCCAGACTGCCAATTTCAGCCCCCAGAGTTAGGCATCCATGATGTGCTAGCATGATATTGCAATTAATTTACAGAACTTATGTATACATAACAAGGTCCTGGAAGCATATTGTCAAATGCTCTGCAACTTTGAGTAATCATTTAACAAAATAAACAGGTCTTGAATTGGCAGATATTTGATTTTAATAAAAGGATGGTGTGAATTCAGCCCTTCTAGTCCTTCTGGGTACTTCTTGATGGGTTGATTTCTCAACAAGAACATGAGAGGCTTTATTAACAAGTGAATTGCCACTGATAAGATGACCTTAAGTATTTACTTATCCAGTGGAGGCAACAGCAAAGAGTGGTCAAATTTATATCAAGTAAGTGTAAAAGTATATGTTTATTGTGGAAGAGAAGGAAATGTATATACATTTTTGGCTAACAATGGATGAATAGGTGTTATTAGCACCTGTATCATTGTTAGGAACATATTGTAATGTTCTGGGAATCAGAGTGGGGGTTGCATCCACTTTCTTTCCATATTTAGTGATCAGTACAATCCAACACCAAAAATGTCATGCCCTGCCCCAAAGGGCAGGCTCTTTAAGTTTTTATATTTAATATTTTTCATTCGGTTTTAAAAAGACTTCCAGTATTTTAATATTTGGATTTTTTGAAATTGAAAGTTAATATTTAAGTATTTTAATTTCATTACCTTGTTTTATTTTTTTTATTTGCATTTGAATTGTTGTCATTGTTGCTTGCTCTGTTGTTCTCTATTCCTTATATATATTTCTACTTTAAAGTTAGAAAATTTTCATCTATTCTTACCTTTCAAACTCCCGCTTACGTCTTTGCTGCTCTCTCCACAGCTTCAACTTGCTGATTGGCATATAGTACTGGCTTCTGTTTCCCCTTTTCTGGTTCTGGGTTCTCCAACTTCTCCAGTTGCTCTTCTTCTTGGCTGCTTCCTCCTGACTATCAGTTCCAACTGAAAAGGCTTTTCTTTCTATAAATAAAGAGCTTTTGAAGAGTAGGCTTTAAGCCAAAATTCTAAGTGATTTCTTTCCCTTCAACTTTACAAATTTTAAACTTCAATTTTGTCATTTTTAGAATTTTTTCCTTTAAATTCATTTTCTTAGTTTAGTTTTTTCCTTAATCCAAATGGAACTTGTAAAACAACAAGCCTTAGGCTTGTTGTATCCATTTTTTTCCCTTAAGGAATCTTTTAATAATTATATGTATCAATTTGAAGATGGAGAATATCCTAATATTGATATCCCTTTAGTTACAAATTGTTCACTATTGAACACTTTATTCTATTTTCTTTGCTTAGGGTTTTAAACTCTATTACTCCATTTTTTACGCAATATAGGTTTTTAGCGGGGTTTTGTAAGATCATCTTACAGACAGTACCTACTTTCTTGTGTCTTCAAAATTTGAATCCCAACGCTTTGAACGCTTTAGTTTATAACCTTGCACCATTATAGGCAAGACCTTACAAAAAAGATTGATAATATATATGAAAGGTAGTTAAAGTAGTTTTCAGAGCCATGGTGCTAAGAAAAATTAAATCATATTTAAAAAAAATAAAAACAATGAATTTAAATTGATTAAGAATATATTTGTGCCAAAAATATATTTTTAAATATTAGTTTATTTTGCTTAGCATCACAACTTTATAAACTACTGTACTATGAAGCTATCAGTTTAACAGTAGCTAGTAGTTCCCAAAATTAATTCATACTTGACGTAATAGTTTGGTCAGAGTACTTTTACATCAGTAATCAATTAATTCACCTGGTATGCCTTATCTGACAGAATTGAAAGTAGAGCATTATTTTGCATTACCATCTAAATTATGCATTGATTTTCCATGCCCATTTGTACATGATTGTCAGGGAGAAACTTTGCAAGGATCAGGTCTTGCACTCCATCCAGTATTCCATATTGATTTCAGGCAAGGTAGCTGTGGGATTCCTGTTCACCAGTCCCCATAGTGTATCCTGGGTCTAAGCCAGGGACTGGCTTGGAGGAGTAGTCATTTCCTAGTAGAGGGAAGTGGCTAGCTAGAAGTTTATACTTGGCCTGCATTAATTAAAACTCTTCTAATACTTTTACAATAACTATGCAAGCATCCCACCATGCACTTGTACTTCAGCTGGTGCTAGACCTTCTGTGGGCCTGTATCAGTATTTCAGCAACCTAGTAAACTCATTCCCAATGAACTCTCTTCCCCTATCTGTTGTCAGGAAATCCTGATCTATCAGGGTATACTGATTCATATTCTCATCACTAAAGCTATTGGCTAACAATAGACGGGCCACAGCCATTTTGAGACCTCTATTCCAGAATACTGAGAAACTATATCAAGGCTGTTATAGTTTACAATCCAGAAGACACCTGAGACATTCTGGGTCTCAGGTCACAGGCCAATCCAAAAGCTTCTATAATTAGATGCTAGGCATTCTGGATTCCAAAATAGACACAAACCTGCCCTACAGAATAAAGACAGGAAAATAAAAACATCCTGTTTCATCAAGAAATGAGACAGAAAACTGCCGTGCAAGTTTTGCACATTAGACCAAGCACAAGACGGGACCCAGGCCTATGGATGTCAAATTAGCTGATTGAATCTAAGTCAAGGGATATCTAGGCTGAAGAGGAGAAATTATCAGCCTAGGATATTACCTCATTCCAAAACCTTATTAAGGTTTGGAATCCAACTCTGGGGATAAAACTAGTAGCTTGGGGATAATAGGCTAGATAGTAAGAGTTATCTGCAGCTGGAGCTAGTCTGGCTGCTACCTTTACGCTATAAAAAGCCCTTCCAAGATTTTTTGGGAGGCAGGCAATTAATAACCATCAACATTACTACTAAACCAAATAGTAGTAGTGTCAAGTACAATAAGAGCGTATTATTGATACTTTCAAAATCCTGTCAAACCACCACAGTTGGTGTTGCGTCCCAAAGATCACATGACTCTCCCTTTACTTGGATCAAGCAGCAACAGAACTCTGCCAGTTGCTGCAATCACACACCAATTGGAAGCACATCTGTCCCCATACAGATATTCCAATCTCAACATGTATAACAACCCTAATAAAAATAACAACTCTTCTTCAAGAACAAAAAATATTGAAATCCATCATTTCAAGGTGTCTAGTCAGCCTCTCCCACTCTTACTGGGAGGTCTTACTAGTGGCAAACCTTCTACAACTCTGACAATAGGTATTCCCCTCTCCTTAGTTAGGGTAAAAATATGGGGCAATTCACTCATAGGGCTTATCTGCACTACTCAAAAAATTGGGCAGGGGTCAGAATGGGCTTTTATTCACTTTCAGAAGGAAGATCCCCTTAGAAATCTTTTAGTATATGGCCTGGGGTATGGGAAACAATATGGGATTGCCAATACTTGAAGCCCTCCAACAATATCTTGAACTCCTTGTACTTGATCTTGGGCTCCTTCACCTTAGTATTGGACTCCTGCTCCTTAGTCTTAGGCTCCTGCACTTTACTCCAGCTCTTTATCTCCAGCTCCAGCTCCTTAATATTTGGAACAGCTTGTTTATCTTGGTCTCCAGCTCTCTGTATAGCTCCAGTGGCCTTATGATTTGCCTTGATCCAGTATCTGAGAATCTCCAGATAGCTTTCCCTTTTATAGCTCCTTGTTTCAGTCCCTGTTTTCTCTCAGAACTCTTGATTTTCAGAGCTTAAACTATTCAATTTCTTCTTATCTACAATATAATAAACCTTTTATCTTACTTCAGCCAATAAAAGCCCTCAAGTTTTCTGCTTCATTTCCTCATTTTCTAGGCTTAAACTCTTCAGTTAAAACCCTTAAAACAGTGATCAAACAGGCTTTGACCTGTAGCAAATAAGACACCTGGATTCAATGGTTTAGCCAAAACATTTACCCAAATGACTTTCTCTTGACCATGGTTTGAACCCAGTGCTGTCTTGCTCCGTATAAACAACTACTCCTCATTTCTAACAGGTTCACTGTAATTCCTGTCACGTTTTTCTGGCCAAACTCAAGCGCTTTTGACTATGTTTCACTTAAGGGATTTTTGAACCCTAATTTTTTCAACATTTCTCCAAGTTTTGCCGCATTTTCTTTACATTTCCACACTTTGAACTTTCCTGTTGCTTGCTCTTTCCCTCTCTCAATAATTTTGGCAAAACTCTAGCCTTTGTCCTTACAGTTTCTCTGTCCTGTTTCCAGCCTCTTTGGCTCCAAAATACTCAATTACTTCTTAATAAATTTACAGTTCAATTTCTGTAAACGATTTCTTTTTCTCTTCTCTTTTCTCATATGATAATTATCTCAATCTTTTCATCATATCTCTAGGCAGTTTCAATTAATTCTTTTACTGCTTCTTTCTTATTATTAATTCTTCTTCCAAGAGTCCAAATTAAGCTTTTCTTCTACTGCATTCATCTCTGCTAGTCCTTCTAAACCAGCTTTCAGTTCTCCAGCTATTCCTTCTCCAAGACCTTATAGCTCTTCAGTTAGTCCTTCTCTATGACATTCTAGATCTTCAGCTAGTCCTGCTCCATGACCTTCAAGTTCTTCAGATAGTCCATGAACCAACCTGGTTCCAGTCCTCACTATGACCCATCTTGGTTCCAATCCTCACTATGATCTTCCAATCCCTCAACTAGTCTTCACTGTGATCATAAAGTACGTCTTACTAGTTTTCACTGTTCATCTTACTCTATGAACTGCCATGGTTTCATTGTCAGCCCCCATTATCAATATCTCAGACTCAGACAATAAGTCTACAAGGCTACTGGCGTTTGACTGATCCCTTGCAATTGTACTTCACTCAGGCCATTCAACCACAGACTATCCTCATGTCTTTGCAGTTCTCTTTACTCACTCAGGTGGTTAAGTCTGAGCTTTCAGGCGCAAAGTAACCAAATTTACTCCCCAGAGGCCTGAGTAGCTACCCTGATAACACCTATGAGAATATGCATGCCCCCCAATGGTAGCTTCAGGACCTCCCCAAAGCCTCCAGGGAACCACAAACAAGGGCACCCTACCAGTCTTTTAGGTAATGTGATTGCTCACAGACCTCCTGTAAGCACACAAGGGCGCGTAAAGCTATCTTATCTCCTTCTTTCCCTGGCAGCCTGTGTTACCTGCCAGGGTCACATCATCAACCAGCCCTGGTAGCTCATGTTACCAACCAGGCTGGCACACTCCTCACCCCTAGTAGCCAACATTCCCTTCTGGCTGAGGACACCTAATCAGTCCCCTAGCAGCCAATGTTCCCTGCTGGGCTGGTTCATAGTTTGCTTCTAGTAGTCCTTTGTTACCTACTAGGCAGGCCTTACCTCCCATAGTAGCTAATGTTTCCTACTAGGCCTCTACCTGTCTCAAACCACTACACACTATCAACTTTCAGCATAGATCCTTTATTGTTTCCAGATCAGCCCTTGCCTGCACAACAGCTTCCATGTGGATTGTCACAGTAGTCTTTTTCATCAACCCAGTAGTAGCGCAAATATTCTGAATAGAAGAAATTCAAAACAGAAATATCAAGTCAGCGTTGTAGAAGACCAAGCAGAAAGTCAAACATAAAGTCAAGGATCTATCCTGAAGTGGGTTCCTGAGAACTTGTGGGCAGACAGTCTGCAGGCCCAGAAGGAAGGACCTAACACAGAATTGGAGAAAACTTTACAATGTAGGATAGTGATTTTATGAGGATGGCCCAGGGTCTGCTGGTGGGCACCGTAGAATCAATGAGGCCAGTAATGATGATGTAAATAACTCCAAATATCTGGGTGGGGGTGGAATCACTAGTGGCAACAGATTCTTGCAGGTGGCCAAGCTGTGGGGTCAAGGGTGGTGTCATTGGTACCAAATACGTGGACAGGTAGCTATACTGTAAAACCAGAATTTAAATATAAAAATGTGCAATTGTCAAATCCTTGGTCCAAATTTTGAATCCCTTTTGCAGGATATCCTTTTTTAATTAAATTGAATTCTTTGTATTTTTATTTGGATTTTTAATAATGCAGGAGCTCATAAACACTTTACAAAGTTCAAGTTGAACTGCATATTTCCAATGGACAAAATGAATTAACTGGAATCATATTTGAAGTGTTCAAATTCATCAATTGTTTTCATTAAGTTTACTGTGTTTTTTGAAACTGTGTAATTGTCAAATCATGAATCAAATTTCAAATTGCTTTGGAATACCACTAGTAAGCTCAAATAATAATTGCAGGAACCGGAATACAAATTTAATGTAATAGAGCACACTAGGAAACACCAACCCAAATCAAGAAGCTCCACCACAACTGAAATCAAATGAAAAATTCAATCTCAATAACCATGTTTGGACATGAAAATTGATTAAACTTTAAAATTATCCAAACCCAGAAAGGATACAATATTAAACACTTCAAATCACAGGTATAGAAATTCTGTTACTATTCAAGGCTAAATCAAGAGAAAATAACTACTCACAGCTAAACCAATAAATCTAAATAAATACATGTTTAATCTAAAATATATTTTTTATTTTATTTTTATGGATTGTCAATCACATTCCTAACAATCTCCTGCACCAGCCTGCGGGGCAGCCTGCCCACAAGGGCGTCCCAGAGGGTCCAAGAATAGACCCAAAACATAACTTGAGGAGAGTAATGCCAACACACAGGCCTCCCAAGGCGTCAGCACCAGTCAAACACCTCCTGTGTCTCAAGTCATAAAAATTAGCTTGAATCCCAGGCAGAAGCTATTCTTAAGGCCTGCTACCAAAGTCTCACATACAAAGGTCACTGGGAATAATGAGGTTACATAAACCTCCACTGTGTACCCAGTTGTCACCTGGCCCTGAACTCTGGATCCCAGAGTTGCCACTGCATGCCCTCAAATCTTTTACACCTCCTATGAGCCATTGGCCACAACTGAGGAGCCATCTGCACCTTTTGTATATTCCACAATTAACAGTACCACTGCACACAAGAGTGATCCCACCTTCTACACAAAAGTCCCCATCCCGTGTGTTGAGCCTGGTAGCCAGGATGCCGCAGTACCCGCCAAGGGCCAGTGTTGGCTGACAGATAGTGAGTGTGAAGCTCTCCTCAACTGCTTGAACACAGGAATTGTAGTTTGGGATATTTTGTCCCAATTTTGTGTCACAGCTAGATATATTTGAAACCTCAAAAAAAATATGGCAACACTGATCAAATTGCAGAATCTTCCAAGGCTAAGCAGCAGCCAAAACTACTACAACCTATGAACATTAATGCAATCAAGTAGTGGGTATCCAAGGATTGACACATGGACTCACTTTCTATCCAATTAATGCTGGCCACAGAGCTCAGGTTTTCTGTCTCCAAAACTCTTTTCTAAAAAACCATGGTTTATTTAGGCTTCTCTTAAAAAGTACTGTGGATTTCTCTTTACAATCAAAACAGTGAAAACCTCATCAAAGATCAATGCATTTATGCTGAGACTTATCTGGCCCTAAAGAATCTGGGAATGTCCAGTTCTTCTACATTGATGAATTGTTGTTTTCCTCTTCACTCAAGTCTAAGCATGGGTGGGTTGAGAAGGGGTCCAAGGATGGTGTAGCACATTGTGCAGCTTTCTGTTCCCAAACATATTACATGGTAGCGCTTCTTGGTCCCCACAGGTTGGCCCTTTATCAGATGATCAGGGGTTCCATTAACAGTGGGACATTATTGATTTTCTCCAAACTGTCAAAGAGTACCTTTGGATTAATTACTGTGGCAAAACCAAAAATTTTGTGCTTGATAATGTTGGGCACCACAAAGTGGATCAGGTTATTTCCAATCCCCCCATCAACAAAAACTGCCACACCTCCAGCCACTGGCTTGATGATTTTCCAATGAGACTCCTCTTCCTCCCGCCATATTCTCTATTTCTGAATCCAATTGAGGAGGTGTTTAGTTGGATCAAGAATAAGGTGAAGAAAGGCCTCCCCCAGGACACCAAAGATCTCTTCAAAATTCTTGAGGTAAGCTAATTTGTGATGCCACCTGATGTGATGGCAGCTTTTTATAAGCACTCTGAGTCCTTCCTTCCCAAAGCCCTTGCTTCTAAGCCAATCAGATAAATGGGTGTTCCTGGCTTTACTTTTTTATTTAGTTTGTTTTTATTAGGACTCAAAAATTATTTATATATAATAATGTGACATTTGATTGTATTATAGACATATAAGAATACATGGAAAAGGTAAGTAAAATTAATTATACTAGGTAAGAGGAATATATTTTTATTATAATGCACTGAATATTATATTGGCTGTTGTGCTAACAAATAAATAAATTAAAAAAGATAGAAATAGATTAATTTTATTTAAACAATTGTGAATCCTTGTTGATACTTTGGCCTTTTTAAGCCACAAGTCAGACCTTGCAGGTCATCATCTGATCCTTATTGCTTCAGTGCCACTATAGCCACATGGCATGAAAACCATTGATTTTCATTATCTCTTACTAATTATTACTTATGATGCAGGTTATGCATAGCAAATCTATTTATAAAATCATATTCAAAGGGAAAAGCAAGTCAAGTTCTAAACAATCACTTGTTTAAAACATAAGTGGAGCAGGCAGCTCAATGCAGATTAATAGAGCTCATGTATGTTTATGTATGTTTATTGAACCCATAGCTGCAATCAGTTAATAACCAATTTATAAAGTAGATTTTATATTAAATATGTTTGGTTTATTATATCTAACTTTTTATTATTAGTAGCCTATTATGATATTACTATATTAATTTAAACCTTAAAATTAAAATGAAAAATAAAGTAAAAAATTAATTTCAAGAGAAAGATGTTTATTATGCAATGCAAGCTATAAGGGATATGTAATTATTCCAGGGAATTACACCCCAAAATTAAAATCTGTTAATGTATTCAATTGAGACCATGTACTCTTCTTTACGTGGTGGATAACTTTGGCACCAATTGCTAGAGGGGTGGCGCTCAGCATCCCAGTGGTGGCAGAGTGCGTTATAAAAGGCAGTGGAGAAAGGGAATTAATTAATAGTTGATTCTCAGGAGGTATTCTATAACCATATAAGAAGGCTAACATAAAACAGTTGTATAGGACATGCTCTACAGTTTGGTAGCCCTGCAGTGTCTTCATTTTATCCAGTGCCAGCTGGCAGACGTCCTCCAGCTTCTTCATGTTGGCCTTCATAATGCAGTGTAGTACTACCCCAAGGTAAATAGCAAGATGCAGTCACTGGTATGCATAGCTTTCCAAGAATAGTCATGATTTCTTATATATTATGACTAATCTGTTTTTGTAAGAGGGTTTCAAGAATTTGAGTAATCATGTTTCTGGCATTTTGGAGGGATTGGCCCCCATGCCTCTGCAAATGATATCAATAAAGGTTTCATTTTGTTGACTAAAAACACATCTCTCATTTTGATTTGATATTAATTTAATCAATCCATTGAAAATTGCTGCTTTGATGTATTCATGTGGTATTTATGATTGACCTGTTTACAGGTTTAGTTCATATGAGTTCATAGTTGAAAATTGAACTCTTTAAAGACATTCATAAACAAATTCATCAAACTCATTTTAACATTCATTTGAATTTCATTCATTCCTTTGAAATTGATAATTATGCCTAATTCATAGGCTTCCCTGACCCAAGTTGAACTATCTTCAGGTGCTTTGTATTCAATATTCATTGCTTCTTTATTTGCCTATTTATTCATATTCATTTGAATGATTTGATTGATTTCATTTTGATTTGTTTGAATTACAGGGGCTACCAAGAATTGGTAACCCCCATATGGGTCATTATTTTAAAGATTAATCTGTTTCCTATTAACTGTGCTACTTTGCACTTTAAAATTATGTTTTAATTTTCCTATCAATAAATTTAAAGAATTGCACCACTTTTATCAAAATGAATCTTATTTAATCCTTATAATATGAAACCCTATATTAAATTAAGCCTTCTCTTTACAGCTAAAATAAACTGTATTAAAAGCTAGTAACAATCTTATTTCAGATACCATTATTTCTTGACTCCTGATTAACACAAAATGATATCATTATAAAAAATCAATATAATTATATTGATAATAAACTGGTATTATGAGTTTTATTGGAAATCAAATTGTTACCTAAAATATTATCTTTTTAAAAGGACTTAAATAAAAAATAGAATAATTTTTTGAATTCCTCTTTTTAAAAAGAGGGCAGATGGCTTTTTTATAATTTGATAAATAAATATTAATAGTTTTAGAGTTAATTTATACAAAAAACTGGTAAAAAGTTAAAAACCAAAACTAAAATATAAATTAAAACTATAAACTATAAACTCTTATTAAAATTTTAATGATTTAATTAGTATAAGCAATTTATTCTTAATTCAAATTTTATAGAAAAATATATAATAAGAACTTATAAGAGACTAAATATTTTCTCTTCAAAATTTTAAGTATTTAAAATTAATAAAATAGCTAAATATAGCTATTTATGAAAAATATATTTTTATGCTGTATACTAGAGATATTATATATAAATTTAGTTTCAACATAAAAAAAACATGCAAAATCTTGGTTTAATCAATTAAACTTTTGAGAGATAAGATTTAGATAAACTAAATGATAAAAATGATGCTAGTTGTTGCATCAATAATAATAAGATATATATTTAATTATATAAGCAAATATTTATATGTGATTAAAAATGATATTATTATTTTGATAGATTTAAGATATATAAAGTTAATTTTTTAAAAACTGTTCAAAGCTATAACAGACTTAATTTTATTTAAGATAAAAGGTTTTGAGTTGTTTATTAAAATTAAGCTAAATAGTGATTTATACTTTAAAAATAGTTTAATGATTAAAACATCTTACTTTAAGATTTAATATGCATATCTTATTTCAAATAATAATTTTATAAGATTAAATTCAAAGCCACTTGAAGATACTAAATTGGTAATAATTTATAATGTTGCAACACAATTCTGAACTCTGGGATTAAGGACTTTCTAATGATACTAGTATGAGCAAGATTGAAGCACTATCTGTTGAGATATTGACAGTTAACCAGAATATAAAAAGGTGTAAATAAACAATGATATCATACTTCAGGGGTGATATTGATAAATTAAGAAGATTGGTTGGGGGTCATTTTGGGATTTATTTCTGTAATGCAAAAACTCAGCTAACATTGTATTTAAACAGCTCAACTTTACAGAAATTTGCTTTACAATCCATACCTTTACTCCTCTCTGATAACTGCACATCTATTTCCAAGCAAGAACTGCCTAAACCAAGACAAGGAGTCCAACCTCTATCATTATGGAGCCTATTAAGTTTGTACCTCAGATGACACCCTTCTTCTCACTGGAAGCTTCTACTAAGAGAGAAATAATCTCTATGCTTAAGCAAGCATTCTTTTTTACTGCTGGCAATGATCTTAACAGCTTTGTTGAGCATTTTTTATTAAAAAAGAGTTTGGAAAAAGTACCTTCTTACCTATCATACAAAATTCCAAGACAGATAATTTCCTTAACAAACTAAAGAAATTGATGTCAGAATCTCCTGCCAAGCACCTTTCTTCCCTAAGAGCATTGGTGTTGTGATTTGAGGCGCAGCACAGAGCCACAACAGTAAATAATAAACTTAGGATTGGATTCATACTAAGTATTGGTTAGAATGGCAGGGAAGGCTATGTGATTACCTTGTGGCCCTGATTGAGTAATATTGGCTAGACATGGCTAGAGAGGAGCCAAAGTACGTGGAGACACAAACAAAAAATGTGAATAGAACTTAAATTTTATTGGGTATAAAGAATGGGATTATATACTGTGTAACTTTACCACAAAACAGTACATGGATGGTAGGATCACTTGCCACAAGCATGAGTGGGGAAAGTGAGTTGTGCAGAATCAGGAAATCAAACAATTGAATTTCCTAAATCAGAGCCAGCCTCATTTTAAGGGGCAAAAGCAAAAGAGAGGGATTTTTCCTCAAAATAACCCATTGAAGGCAAAATCAAAACATGGTGAATGGCAGCATTCACGACATTCCCCCCTCTAGATTAGCCTTAGGGGATGGTACTTGTGAAGGAACTTGGCATGCATACAAGCAAATGGTTGACTACTAGAGATGAGTTTTACAGTATACTCTGACCCTTGTTTGAAGGTCACTTCCAAGGGCCTAATCCACAACAAGTCTAGCTTATGATCACGTCCTCCTACTCTGTGTTGATAGTAAAGAATGTGATCCCCAATGTTGAACTCAGGCAGGGGAGATGATCCAGCATTGCCAGGAGAGAGCTCAAGAATCTTGGTATTATACACAGAGGTATAAGCAGTGGCCTGTATGTCAATTATGCAATTGACTAGCTCCTTGATATGGTTGTCAGGATTCATAGCCTTATCAGAGGAGAGTAGGGGGCCCCAATAGTGACAGAGTGGTGGCTTCACAACCATACAACACAGCAAAAGGAGAATACCTGGTGATACAATGTTTGCTAAGGTGATAGGCAAAAAGAGCAGCAGGAAGTATAGATCCCAGTTGGTAGTATCAGAATAAGTGAGTTTCCTCATGATAAAAACCAGAGTTGAGTTTGCGCGCTCAACTTCCCCATTGGTGAAAAGATGATAGGGGGCAGAGAAAAACAGGTGAGACCCCAAGGCTTCAATAACAGAGGTTACTAACTTGGCGTTAAAGTTAGTCCCATTGTCAGACAACAACACTTGAGGACAACTGTGGCAAAAGAATACATCTTGCTGCAGAAAGGCAGTGGTTGTCTTGGCAGTGATGTCTTTAGTAGGGCAAGCTTCTACCCACTTGCTAAAATGATCAACAGCAATTAGGATAAAGCAGCAACCAGAGTGGGAGCAAGGGAGAGGTCTTACAGCGTCAATACTGACAGTGTGAAATGCATGTTGAGGGGGGACTAGCTTGAACTTGTGGGCAGCAGCTCAAGGTTGTTGGATCTGTAAATCATGACAACTAGTAATAACATCTGGGATCAGCTGGTGAAGGTTTTCCCAGAAGTAGTTCTTCTGAAACCAGGCATAAGTCTTGGCAACGCCTCCATGTCCTGTCTCCTTATGAGCTTGAAGCACCACCAAAAGGCAAAGACTAGGCCTTAAATAAGGCAAGTAGTGGTCTTATATTTTCTTGAAAAGCTGATTGTCACAAATGAGTGTGTCTTCAGATAATTTAGAAAGGGAAATTGGACTCCTTCTGTCTCGTTCTCCCATAAAGAAGGTTATCCAATTAGTTCACACAACCTGTCAGCCTTGGCAGGGTGTAAAACAAGGATAGGCATTCTGGATAGTCCATCAGCATTCTGATGTTGAATCCCGGGGTGATGCAACACAGTGAAGTCATACCCTTACAGTCGGAGAGCCCAGCTAGCTAGTCGTCTTTCTGGCTTCTTAAGTTGTTGTAGCCATTTGAGTGAAGTGTGATCAGTAACCACAGTAAAATAGGTCCATGCATGTAATGGCAGAACTGCTTGACAACATGTAGCATAGTGAGGCACTCTTTCTCTGTTACACCGTAATTATTCTCATGCTTATTCAGGACATGAGATTTATAAGCTACAGGGTGATTCACACCTTCATTGTCTAATTGAGACAAGATGGCTTCAATGGCCAGGTCACTAGCATCAGTATATAGGATCTATTTCTTATTTTAGTCAGGATATACTAGGATGGGAGCCTCTTTGAGTTTTTTTCAAGAGTATCAAAGTTTTTGCTGGCTGGCAGTCCATTTGAAAGGGACATTACACAGCAGCTGGACCAAGGGTTTGCTAGTGGCAGAAAAATCAGGGATAAACCGTCTGTAGTATCCCATCATGCCAAGAAAGACTTAAAATTCTTGTAGGTTAGTGGGTGGAAGCATTTTTTGATGGCCTCAACTTTCTTAGTCATGGGGCAAAACCCTGTCTGAGTCACTTCATTTCCCAAGAATTCAAGGTGTTCCTTGAATAAGGCACACTTAGATGGGTTTAACTTAAGACCAGCTTCTTGAATCTTTATGAACACTTCCTTGAGATGATCCAGGTGGTTGGTAAAGGTAACACTAAAGACAGCTATATCATCTAATTACACTAGGTCACACAAGAGCTTCAAATTGCAGAGAATGGAGTTCATGGATTGCTGGAAAGTAGCTGGAGCATTGCAGAGTCATTGCAACATTTGTGTAGGCTCAAACAACCCCTCTGTTGCGCTGGGAGTATGGAGACAACTCATTTCTGTAATAGGGCGCAGAGTACTTGGCTTGAATGCTGTCATGTGTAAGGAAATGATTAGTATTGTGGCAGAAGAACATATAGGAAGAGGAATCAATAATTACTTTGGAGGCTTGGCTTCTGATCACGCAGAAGCACTTTTAATAAATTGAAAAGTATTTTATTATCATTAGGGGGAAATTATTTATACCTTCTTGGAGAGCATCTTCCTGAGCTGTTGGCAATATCTTCTAGGACATTTCAACACTCTCTTATTTTGGGTAATTAGTGATATAGGTTTGGCCATTTTGAACACACCAACCAATGAGATTTAATTGCTTCACCCAGCACAGGTGATCCTTGCTGGCATGGGGGTTTGGTATATTTTGGGGCCATTTATCCTGCTTAATTTGTGTCCCCACATTGACTGCTTAGAAATACAATCAAATTAGAAAATCTGAGATTATGGGGAATCAAACCCAGTGCCTTGGCGCTCAATGTAAAAGCAGGGTGGCGCTTTGGTGCCTGCAATATTTGCCAGGCGGCAGCACAGCACTTATCATTGGCTAGTTTAAGGCTCAGGTCAGTAGACTACTGCTAATCCAATATACATATAGTTTATACTACTAATTTATGTAATTTGGTAGCTGAAATTCATATCCACAAGCTCTTTCACAATTAGCATCATTGCTTGGTCAAAATTCCCAACATATCCCCCCACTTGAACAAGCACTACTTCATTTCTTTCCCTGATGAACTCAACCAGCAATATCAACAACTGCCAAAGCATGCACCAAGCATACAACGCTATGATGGCCACCATGGGGGAGGCATAGCATAATGCCTTCCATAATATTCCTTGCTCTGTGAGGATTGCCTTTCTCAACTGTCTTTGCTCCAGCAAGGAACAATTCCGCAAACAAGACTGTGCCACCATTGTGGCTGGCTCTGTTCCTAATTCTGCTCCCAGTTCTGATGCTGGTGACCTCTTTGAGGAGGATTCAATGTTTGACAAGTCTCCTCCCATCCCCAGCACGCCTCTTGTTGGTGGTCCTTCTGGTACTTTGCGCCCATTCATGCAGTACTTGCCTTCCTCTGGTGAGCCTCCAGTCACCCCCTCATCAATGCTTTGCGCTTGGAGCAACTCAGACAAGGTCCCCATGGACTACCCCAATCTGTTGAGGAAGTTTGGGGTTTGTCATCATGAGGAGACTATGTTCAGATTTGTGCAAGCCATGTAATCTAATGAGGACACCATATCTCCTATCCATGCCAGTGAGCTCTACCATGGCCGGTATGATGCCTCCTGTTTGGCTGCTGAGGTATGCCTTGGCCTGCAGTCTGCTTCCTTGGCGCCTGTTCAGATCTCTGCCCAGCACGCCCATACTATTGCCATCTGTAACAAGTATATAGATGAGGTGGCTTGGATTTGGTCCCTCAAGCTTGCCGCTGACCCAGCATTTGATCAAACCCTGGACCTTCCTGTCCAGGCTAACACCAGCTGGCGCTTCTTGGCTATCTTCAAGGCGTTCCTCTCAGCAGTGAGTACTGGTGATGCCAGTCTCTATCTTCCCTTGGCTGCCGCTGCATACCACTTTGTGTGGTACGCCCCCAATAGCTGCCAGCCAGGGTACACTGGTTGTTGCCTGGAGCACTATTATGCTCTGGCTTATCAGCTCCAGGTTTCATTGCCGCTGGCCTACTTCTACATGGAGGACGCCCTGATGGACTGCCTGTCAATTGGGGCTGTGTTTTCTGCTTGTGGTGGTTGGGGTTGCCTTGTGTCTGTGAGCCAGCTCCGCCTCCCACTCTGCAACTGGACCTCTATGTTGCGGAACTCACAGTTGGCTTGGGCTCAGATGTTGGTGATCTTGGCACATATGCATCAGCTCCTTGATGATGCCTGCTACCTTTTCCCTGCCCACAAACGCCCAGTGGTAAGTATCCAGTGTCCCACCAAGCATGCTCATTGCTCAGACCCCTCTTGCAGTACTTGTGAAGAATAAACTGCCTACAATGATTGCCAGTGCTTTCCTTTTGTGTTATGTTTAGTGTTTTAATTTTTCTCTTCCTCTTTATTATTTTATTTTAGTTTTATATTTTTATTTAATTAATTGGTTTGGTTAGTATTTTTTATCTTCTTTAGTTCTGATTTTTTTTATTTAATTTTTTGTTTTAGTCAACCTGATTTCAATCTTTTCTTTTATGGTATTATTGTAATCTTTTTTATAATTATTTTTCCTTATTCTTTATGTTTATTTTATATATGATATTGTTTTATTTATATATATCTATATTTTTTAATTGTTTTATTCTTTTTTTATTCATTTTATTTCAGTCTTTTCTGTTAAACTTTCTCAAAAATTTGGCGTGTACTTGGTTAACTAGGCGTCCATCCTTCACATCCTTAATAGTGTAGGCGTCTGTGGACATCTTATTAATGATCTCAAAGGGTCCTATCCAGATGACTGCCAACTTGTGAGTGTGACCATTGCCATGTGTATTGTTAAATAGCACTCAGTCTCCTACAGCAAATTTGGGCAGGTCAAACCGTTTCTTGTTGTCCCTTTCTTGTTCTCTTATCTTCTTAGCCAGTGAGTTTGAATATGCCTCTGACTGAAGCTGTATGAGAGTGCAATCTAGACGTTCCTGATACATGTGAAGAGATTGGAACCCTTGTTCTCCTATGCATGAGTACAAGATAGGAAGTAGCACGGGGTGTCTCCCATAAAGTAGTTGGAATGGTGACTTCCCTGTTGCTGAGTGTACAGCAATAATGTAAGCAAACATGGCTGCAGGCAAGAAGATGTTCTACTCTGCTGCTCTATCAACTGCCAGCTTCTGCAGGTTACTTATAAGGGTACTGTTTGCTCTCTCAACCATTCTATTTGACTCAGGGTAGTATGGCGTGGAGAATATACCTCTGATACCCATGAGCTCATTCAGTTTGGTTAACACATGAGACAAGAAGTTTGTTCCATTGTCAGTTAGTATGACTTGTGGACAGTCATGCCTTAGTATAATGTTCTCTAAGACAAACTTAGCAGTGATGCCTGCCCCCAGGTCCCTTACTGCCTTAGTCTCTACCCACTTTTTCAAGTAGTTGATGGCAACTATGATGTACTTTGTATGGTAGTTGCTAACAGGTAATGGTCCAACTACGTCAATAGATATAGTGTACCAGGCAAAGTTAGGGCGTGCCAGTTGATAGGTTGTCATCTTCTTGAATGGTCTCTCTCCCTGACATTTCTTACAGCAGCTGAGTGTCTTGTGTACATCAAACGCCATTGCTTCCCAAAAATATGCTGTTTTAAGTTGGGCCAGTGTCTTGCAGAAAGCCCCATGACCTACCGCCTTGTGGGCACATACAATGAGGTTGGCTTGTTCTGAGGGTTGGGTATCACTCTTATCCCTTCAGTTGTCTTCTTAAAGATTCTACCATTCTTGATCTTGGTGTCCTCTAGAAGGTGCCGTAGAATCCTCTGAACCTCTGGTGGCTCATCTTTGAATTGGCCGTTCACCATTTTGTCATATAAAAGATCTGAGATGTCTGCTAGGTGGGCTACTGTGGGAAGTTGCTATAGATCATCTGCGTTCTGATGTTTAGCCCCTGCTTGATGGGAGATCTCAAATTTGTATGCCTGAAGTTTAAGTGCCCATTGGGCCAAGCGTCCTTCTGGTTCCTTTAGGTTTTGTAGCCAACTTAGTGATGCATGGTCTGTGATTACTTTGAAGTGTACCCCAAGTAAGTATACTCAAAATTGTTTGTATGCATATATCACTGCCAAACATTCACGTTCTGTTACTGTGTAATTGCGCTCATAGATATTGAAAGTATGGCTACAAAAGGCGACAGGGTGTTCCTTACCTTCTGTGTCAATTTGTGATAGTACACCGCCAATAGCAGTCAAGGAAGCATCTGTGTGTACAATGAATTCTTGACTGAAGTCGGGGTATCAAAGGATGGGTTGATTCATGAGGCTAAGGCAGAGTATGTCAAATGCCTTTTGACATGCTGGTGTTCATTCAAATTGAATATTGCTCTTCAAGAAATGAAAGAGGGCCTCCCCCTTCCTAGAGAAGTCTTTTACAAAGCAATGGTAGTATCTAATCATACCAAGGAATACTTGTACATTGCGCTTGTTGGCAGGGACCTTCATCTTTTTGATAGCCTCAATCTTGGCAGGCTGGGGGCAAAGTCCATGTGCATTCACTACAAATCCAAGATACTCAAGCTGATCCTTGAAAAAGTCACATTTCCAAGGCTTAATCTTCAGGTTAGCTGCCGCAAGGCAACAAAAGACTTCTTCCAAGTGCTCCAAGTGTTCATTGAATATGCAAGAAAACACATTGATGACATCCAGGTAAACCAGTATACAACTCAACTTAAGGTCATAAGCATGTTGTCCATAGCCCGTTGAAATGTGGCTGGTGCATTGCACAGTCCTTGGCTGGTAATGATTGTGCACTTCTCCTGTTCTTCATGTGGGAGTTTGATCTGCCAGTAGCCTGAGATTAGGTCCATAGCAGAGAAAAATTTTGCACCACCCAGGCAATCAAGAGTGTTGTCAATGCGCAGAAGCGGGTAGGAATCCTTCTTTGTGATGTTGTTCAATTTCTGGTAGTCAATCACAACACGGTTGGTCCTGTCCTTCTCTTTCACTATCAGTACTGGAGATGACTAAGGGCTCTTGGATGGTATCAGCAATCCCAACTGTACTGCTTCTTAATCTCTTCACCCATAGTGGCGTTGGCCACACGTGAGTGTCTGATAGGGCAGAGTTGGATGGGCCATTTGTCCCCTGTGTCAATGTAGTGGAGGGTGTTCTTAGCGCATCCCAGATCAAAGTTGTCCTCTGCAAATATGGATTTATATTTTTCAAAGAGGGCCATGGCTGTGTCCTGTTGTTCTGTAGATAACCCAGCCAACTTTTCCCTGGGTATTACAGCACCAACTAGGGGTGGCTGACTGTCAGAGGAGCCTAACTCAAACTCCTCCAGGTTACCAAAGTTGTGTATCCCTGTAACCTCTTCCACTGGTATAAGGTGTAGGTAGGCTACTACCTGGTGCCTTTGAAATCTAATTGGACTTTGGTTGAGATTTGCCAAGAGCACTTTAACAGCACCATGCCCTGGAAGGATGAGGCCTGGGGCCACTAGGGGTTCCAGGCAGGAACGGTTGTGGGGCAATTGCAGCTCACTGTACAGCCCTTGATGGACATCAATATCAAAGCCAGTCTCAACCAGTACTTGGTGGCCATCCAGGATCTTAATAGGCAGATCTGCTCAAAGTGGAAGCCCTTTGTATTCCTCCAGTTGATTAGGTAGATGTCTGAACTTACGGCTCAGCTTCTGGTACTGGATGGGTACCACTCTGTTCTTGTATGCCAGATTTTCACTAGGCATGATCTTGTGGGTGCCGGTATCCTTGTTGTGACAATAATACAGTGGGATGGTCTGGCCTAAGATTTCAAAGGTGTCAGCAGCCAGATCAGTCATGACCATGTATTGCCTCATGAACTAGGTGCTAATCAGGATATCACTGCTGTCATTTGGCAAGACAATGGCAGGGGCCAATACTGCAAGAGAGCCAAAACGCAAAGGTAAGGCGCTGTATGCCCCTTGTGCAGTGGTGACCGTCAGCCTAGCAGTACCATATTGCTTCCAATGGTCAATGCCTGGAGCTAGTCCCAGGCGTTTTACCAGGCATGTGGAGACAATATATAGGGGCACCTGTGTCAATGATGGCTCATACTTTGATTTTGTTCACAAATATATCTGCATAAGTACATTCAGAGTAAGAGGAACTTATTTTGTTTACTAAGTGTATGTCAAGATCATCTGCCATAGACAGAAACTTGAGGATGCTACCACACAGCTCTTGGTGATGAGCTTTCATGGTGTCCATGAGTATGTAGATGTTTACCCCTTTCAAATGCAAGGTGTCAGTGGAAGGTCCAGGACCTTCATTGGGGGCTTTGTCTAGCAACTGGCGGGCATAGGGCTTAGAGACAACTGCTTGGGCTTTGCCTTTGGCCTTTGCTTGACTACATGTTTGCACTACATGGACGTCCTCAACAATGACGGCGTGTAGGGCATTGACTGAGTAGCCAACATCCAGAATAAATAACTCCACTTTATCAGGGGAGTGGTCAGCACCGTAGGGTGGTGCTACCAGCCCTTCTGGAGCTTGCAGTAGGCAGTCAGGCGGAAAGGTGGGGATATTGGTGGGGTTGTTCATAGTGGAGTGAGAGAGTCCCGTCTCTACTCCACTTGGTCTTTTCCCTGGGTAGTAATGTCCTGAGGTAGCAGTATGTGAACACCTGTTTTAGAAGTACAGGTGTTGGCGTAGTGCCCCTTGCAATTACAGTGATGGCAAGTGTGGTGAAACTCATCACCAGTTGGTTGCTCTAATTCTGATTGTTGTTGAGTACTTTCTGATTGTATTAGATCCTGATCTCCCTTACAATATAGTAGTTGTTCCTGATGCTTATGATTTATACTAGCTGCTGGATCATCATACAAGTCTGACTAGCTTCTGGATTTTTCATCTACACTGCCTTGGTTCCGGATTGGAATTCCACCAACTGGACATTAAATCTACCAACCAATGTAGTTCACCAACTGTGGTTAAGGATCAACTTCCCCATCTTTGAGTCCTCTGCAACCCCCTTGTGCCGCTGAGGCTGTTCCCATCTTCCCATTATCACTGTGTCAATCCCTAGTAGTTCAACATTCATTTCCCCCTGTCTAAACCCCCATGCAATTACCAACTTACCTTGAGTTATCAAGTAAGTTGTAGTATATAAACCCCTCTACTTCTTCTCAATAAAGATATACGTTACACCCCCTTATATTGGCTACACCATTGAATACTTCTTTGAGTGTATAATCTAAGACCTGCAAAGGCTAGTCTCCTCCCATCAACTACACTGCCAATTAGATTGACTAGAAGTCACTTGTTGAGGATTTTCTTTAGTGTAGTTGCTATTGCCACTACTCCAAACCCTGTGTTGTTCCCCAGGTCCAACCACTTTTGTACTATCAACTACTTGTCTGGTATCCAACTAGTACAGTACCAAGTCTACCAACTGACTTTAGACATCTCCCAATATCACCTCTAGTCCTAGTTTGTCAAACAACCAACATACTATCCCCAATTACCATAGTAAGAGTACCACATCTTGGTGCTCACTACAGGGGCTTTTAGCTGATTCCTTTCTAACCTCTTATCAACGCCTACAAAGCCTCTGACAAGGGAAGAACCTACCCAACATGGTTAATACAAGATCTTCTGGAGTACCTCTTCTACCTTTAAATGACAATATCTAATGTGTTGGTTGTCCTAATAGAACAATCTCTCCAGCCACTACCACATCAGCACCATCCTAAGCAAGCGCTGTTAACCCGGGATCAGTTGGCAGCATTCCCCCCCAAAGAGTGAGCCAGTTGTCAACCAGAAGAACCACTTCCCAACCCTTGACCACCACCTCTAACAATCCTGTCAGACCAGCTCAGTCCCCCCTGGGGAATTGCACCATGGGAAATTAGACCAACTGACAAGCCACAACCCCAAGCAGGGTACTGAGTAACCCTAACAATTGCCCTGGCCCAGTAGAGCAACTTCAATTCATGGAGATTCCCACATTACAACCAGCCCCAATCCCTCCTCTGGGACCCTGGTAACCTCCTAGCTGACCAGTGAGACAGTTGGTCCCATCTTTTGAGGCCTTCAACCTCTCTGCTTCTGGAGTCAGTAAAACTCTCAACTGTTGGCCTTCTGCACCTATATACCCTGTCTCCACTAGCCCCAGCCTTCAATTGTTTCCAATTGCTCCTTCTATCAGACAAGCTAATACCAATCCCTATCTCCCTCTGGATACCTCAGCAGAGACCACTAATACCAAGCAAGATCTGCAAGAGATTGAGCAAATGATTGAACATATTAATGGAGCCCTCCCTCAATCAACAGTTGATAGTTTAGATAGACTAACCACATACACCACTAGGTTTGGTCATCCTAAACTTATGGATGTGGTGAATAGGCTCAATCAGGTCAATGCCAGCCTTCAAGAACTAAACAACCAACATGAAGACCTCTGACAGTCAGCTGCTATTAGCTTTGAGCAACAGGGTGAATGGAACAATATCATAAATCAGCAGCTTGAAGAGTCCAATGCTCATGCCAGAGCAACTGCTGTCCACTTAGAAGGAATAACCCAGGAGTCAAATACCTTCATGGATACCCAGTTTACTCCTCTTCCCAACTTCACTGTCACTTTGGCTGCCAGCTTGGAGTTGTCTGCAGTTCACCTCAAAGCCCAAGGAACAACCCTCACCAATCACCATCAACATATCCAAGAATTAATGGAACAAATAAGCTGACTGTCCCGTGCAACCTCTGCACAGAGTGCTGTCCAGAAATAGCAGAACACAGCTATTACCCATGTGGACACCAAGGTCACCAGACAATTCAATGAAAATTGCACTCAGATTTAAGAGTTAAAACGCCAATGTACCAAAGATCTAGCCACCACTACTGCTGCATTAGTGGAACAGCTCACTACTTGCAATCAAGGAGTACAACAGGCACATACTGCCAATCAAGATCTAACAGAACAAGTGGGTAGTTTTATGGATCAATTGGCAAACACCACTACCCTACTCAACAACCAAGGACAAGTAGTTAAAGAACTAAGAGTAGTCACAACCACTCTGGAAGAACACTTTTATCAACTTGTCATTGGGGATCCAACAACTCACAACCCCACCATCATTGGCAATATTCTCAATCACGGTCAAACCAAACCTGCTTGCCCTCCCCAGTACACACCTCCTGAAATAGCAACTGTAGCAAATGCTATGACAATCAGGAGTGCAGGTCCAAGAAGCTGCCCCTGCTGTTGCCAGAGAAGTTCTGAGAGTCACTGACGCCAGTCCTGCCGCAGATGTCACCAACCTGACTACTCCAATAGTAGTAGTTCCAGTTCTGACTCTGGTTCTGAGGATGAGTTGACAATCCCATCTTCTAAGTATCAGCAAGGAGTGCATCATAGTTTTAGTTCAGGCAGAACTAAGCCAAATAGTCTCTTCAAAACCAAATTCTCAATTAACAGCCACATTGACATCCACATGTGGCTGGACACTTTTGAAAAGGCTAATGAAGGACTAGGATCAAGAGAGATGGGTCTAGCCTGTATTTGCATGCTAGACAAGGCAGTATTAGCAGACATCTCTCAACACCTTCCTAGAAACTATAAATATAAAGATGTAAGAAAAGCTCTCCTAAAAGTCTTTGACTCAGAAGCAAGGGACAAAATTGACAGGGATAACTTTCTAGTTCTAAAAATTAAGAACTTCAAAGATTTTCCTTGTGAATTCTGATCCATGGTAATTTGCTGCAGATGAAGAACCTCATCAGCCCCAACAACTGTTGCTGTGCCCTCTGACATGCCTTGTTGCCATACAAGGATCTCTGGCTTGAGTTTTATGGCCAGATAAATGGTCTTCATGACATCACTTCAATTGTAGAGCAATTCTTTACTCTAGTACAGCTTATAACCAAGCTGGACCGCCTAAAACATACCGTTTGACAAGTCTACGCCACTCCAGAACCAACTCCAACTCCTGTCTACCAATCATTGTCTTCCTACCAGAGCAATTCTAATGCCCAGCTGACCCCATATCATATGCAACCCAACTACACAGGTTGCAGAATTTGCAAGGAGAAGACACACATGCAAAAGGATTGCCCCAACTTTGCTGTGTATAAAAAAGTACAGGAGATGTTTAGAAGTAGAACTCAGGGTCAACCTGGAGTTCACACAATTTCTACTGAGGACACAATCCACATGGAAGACTTTTTTTCTTCTGATGAAGAGTAAAAAAACAAATAGGTGATGGACTCAGGGAGTCCCCATCACCTCTACCTAAACCTTCCCCCCAATGACCTAGCTGGTATTTTTGCTGTGCTATCCAACCTAATCAGCAATAAATCAGTACAGGCCCAACAACTGGAGCAAAGAAATGCCTTAATGGAATCTCTTAACTCTATTATCATCAATCCAACCTTGCGTCCCTACCTGTCTCAGCCTGTACCTGAAATGCTCTTGACCTACTCTGATAGTGACTGCAAAGACATCACCTCATACAACAACAGTTCCTTTGTCAATGTATCTTTCCTCATCCCAATGAAGACTTTCTTGAAAGCCCTGCCAATGTTTAAGGATTTTTTGATGCTCTACAAGAGCACCTAAGAACTGATCCCATATGTAATATCACTAATTATATTATCAATCCAACAAAAACATGTACATGGGTTCAACTTAAAGTCTTTGATACTCCTATTTGCGCTGTTGTTGACACAGGAGCACCAACAACAATTGTATCCCCCCAATTAGTATCAAGGCTTTGGTTCAAACCAGACTTGGCCTATGATGAAAGCTTTTCTACCGCAGGGGATCAACAAACCATTGCCGCAGGTGCCTACGGCAGTATCCCTCTGATATTTGGTGAGCTAGTCCTAACAAAAAGTGCTGTTGTGCTACAATCAACCAGTTATGACATGCTAAAGATACCAACCTGCTACAACAATACGACGCTATAATAGCCATGGGTACAGGAACAATAACCCTTATAGGATATTCTATTCTGTTATTGTTTAAAAACAATCAAACATTGTACATGATATCACAAGGGAAAACCAACCAACATCATACTTTAATCAAGTACCCATATGGTGTCATGGGGATTCCTTACCGTGTTGCCAACTTGCATACCAAGACTCTTCAGTCCCATGCTAACTCAGCAACAGGCATCAAATTAAAGGCTAACCATTCTATGGTGATAGAGCCTTTTACGCAAGTGGTTATTATCACAGGCATTCTGTTTGATGTTCCCCCAGGAATGTCTCTTAATGTGTTTAGCCTTCCTCACCCTTTGCTGGTTGAACCAATTACAGCCCCTGGATTTTGTGACAAAGCCAACCATTCAGAGCTTAAAGTGCTATTAACCAACCTCTTATCAAAGAAAATTGTCATCCAAAGACATCAATCAATTGCATACATTAGAATTGAATCAACAGCAGACATTGACTATGTCTACTATGTTAGAAACCTATCATAATTAGGGATTTCAAAAATATCTCTAACCCATACTCACTCAGTACTGGCCGTCATTCCGCGCAAAGAGATGTCTGGTCTTTCTGAGGGGGGAGATGTCCAAGTTTGAAAAACTTTTAGATGAGTTCAAAGACATCTTTACAACATCCAATTTTGACTTAGGTTGTGTAAAAGGATTCAAGCACAAAATCAATGTTGGTGATTCAGCTCCTATCTACCAAAGGTCATATTGTTGATCACCTAAGGACAATGCAATAATTGGTGAAGAAGTTCAAAAACTGTTAAGTGCTGGTCTTCTGAAACTGTCAAGTAGTCCCTGGGCTTCCACTCTCCTGCTAGTTAAGAAGAAAGATGGCACAAATTGAGTTGTCATTGATTACTGACAGTTAAATCAGATAACTAAAAAAGACAAATATCCTCTGCCACGTATTGACAAAACACTTGGCCAACTAGGCAGAGCACGTTTCTTCTCAGCAATGGACTTGGTCTATGGTTACTGGCAAGTACCAATGGCTGAAGAGGATCAAGATAAATGCGCCCTAATCACAGCAGCAGGATTTTATCAACCAACTAGAATGCCCCAAGGACTAGCAAACACACCAGCTACCTTTCAACAACTCATGGATAGTACATTTGCTGACCTTAAACTAAGTTATGTTCTCATCTACTTGGATGGTATAAACGTTTTCTCTAAGACATTTGATGAACATCTTAGCCACTTGAAGGAAGTCTTCATAAGGCTTCAGAAGAAAGGGTTGAAACTCAAACCTTCTAAGTTCTCTTTCTTTAAGAAACATTTGGAATTTTTGGGTCACATCATTTCCAGCAAAGGAATTAGACCAATCCCAGCCAAGACGTCAGCCATAGCCCAGATGCCTTCCCCTGTAGACATGAAAGGAGTTCAAGTAATCCCAGGCATGGCAGGTTACTATTGCCAATTCATTCCCAACTTTGCCAAAATAGCCTAATCACTCTTCCATCTGTTGAAGACTTCCACCAATTTCAATTGGACCAAAGAATGTGAAGAAGCATTTCAATCCTTGAAAGACGTTTTGACAACTAATTCTTTGTTAGCATACCCAGATTATTCCAAGCCTTTTGCTTTGCACACTGATGCTTACAATGTTGCAATTGGTGCTGTTCTGTCTCAGACCAACAACAAGGGCAAGTAACATCCAGTCACTTACTTCTCAAGAACTCTTAATAAGCATGAACAGAACTATAGTACTACTGAATGTGAATGCATAGCCTTTTTATATGCTATCAAAGAGTGTTGGCCTTACGTTCATGGAACACACTTTACAATAGTCACCAAAAATTTGATTCTAGTATGGCTAAAAAAGATGAAAGACCCAGAAGGCAGACTAGCAATATGGACTGCCAAGTTACAAAACTTTGACTTTGACATTGTCCACTGACCAGGGATAAAACATGGAAATGCCAACGCCTTATCCAGACTACCAATTGTTGCTGCATTAGGAGAGGACCTTGATAGTCTTTATTAGTTGATCAGTTGACCAGATCAATGGAGTTCCCTAGAAGAGAAAGTGAAAAGGACGCTCCAACAACTAAGTTAACATACATTTATAAAAGATGGTAAACTCTTCAAGATTTATAAGGGTACCACTCTTCCCTATATTTGTCCCTCTAACCAACTCTCTTGCCTGATGACTTCCACCAACAATTAGGCCATGCAGGGAATCAACAAATGATGAAAACAATATCAGAATATGTTTATTGGGAAAATATGACCACTGACATTGCAGAATATGTCAACAAATGTCTCCAGTGCTCTAAGTTTAGAGAAAAACCCAGCCAACACTCCTACCAATTCATTTTACCTGGATACGCTTTCCAGACTGTGTCAATTGACGTTGTTGGACCACGCCCCAGAGCTGGCCCAGGAAAATTGAAGTACATCATAGTCGCCATAGACCACTTAAGCAAGTGGGTCAAAGTCTGACCTGTTGCTTCCGCCAACTCCTTACAGACAGCTAAGTTTATACTTCAAGAGATCGTTGCACAACATGGTTGTCCTGCTACAATCTTAACTTACAATGGAACCAACTTTTTCAAGGCTATACTACCTCGGTTACATGATCTAATGGGAATCCAGAGTACCTCCTCAGCGCCCTACCAACCCAAGACAAAATGAGCTGTTGAGAAAGTTAATGGAACTCTAGTTAGGATATTGAAGAAACTAGCACATGATTGGCCTTCTTCATGGGACATACACCTAGGTGCTGCTGTCATGGCATACCAATTCACTGTACATTCTAGAACTAGTGTAAGCCCATTTAAAATGCTATACAGCCAACAACCTGGACTTTCTATGCACTTGGTACCATTGAATGCCAACTTTAGTTAATCTACATATTTTCAACAACTGAATCTCTTGACCAAACATATAATGAAGACCCAGTCTCAAGCGTTCAACAGTCTAAAGGAATATTGAGTTAAAAGCTACTTGCAAGACCAAGTGAATCTATCAGCCCTCCCTAAGTTTCAAGTTGGTGACCAAGTTCTTATGTACCAACAACAACTTCACAAGCCACAGAACAAGCTAGATAGCTTATGGACCAATCCACATGAATTCATTGCCAAAGTAGGCTACAATGTCTACAATCTTGAGGATTTAACTTCTGAACAACTTATCAACTGTGTCCATGCTGAATTCCTGAAAGGATGTCCAGTTGACTCTTCAAGGCTGAATGGACCTCTAGCTAAGGTTTAGGGTGTTCCCTTCCCTTACCTAGTTTTTATTACCTCTTCTTTTTATTTTATACCATACCCTTAAATCTATTGTAAGGATGAATCCCAAAGAAAAGCATAAAACAAATTGAAAAGAGAGAAGAGCTTTATTGTACATTGCTTATTTGAGAGAAATAACAAAACCAAGGGAATAAAGTACCTTCCAAAGATGATGCATAACTGTCACTTCTTTGCCAACAGCATTAGCCTCCAAGGTACTAATAGAGCCAACCTTACAGAAGTTCAAAAAATCAGGGAACTTGATTGATCTAGACGCGCCACGCCAAAGTCGGAACCAAAGAGTCCAAATATTAGGAGCCCAAGACTGGCCAGGAATTCTGATTGAGGCCCATTGGCTAACCAGCTGTTTAAAAACTCTGTAAGTTGTATCTTCATTACATCAGGAATTTCCTTGGCCAACAAATCTTTCTTGTGAGTCACCTCAAATAGTATCTCCAAGGTAAGAAGATACAAAAAGCCCATTGACTGGCTGTAGAGCAAGTTACCTTCCTGGGACAAGGTAATGAAGAACAACTCTTGGTATTCCACAGGAAGACATTTTCCTACCCTGTTTTGAAGGGAGATTGCCTGAGAAGCCATATGATACTTGCCAGGAAAAACCCAGCTAAGAGCCATGGGGCAACAGATTGCCAAGATTTTCTCTTGCTCCTACTGAATTACTTCCAAATTAGTTGCTTCCTGAAGGAATTGACCTAGTTCCACCTTGTATGACTGTTGCTCAGACAAAAAGGCAGTATTCTCCATGTGAAGCAAAAGAGAAATTGGTGTCTTGCTATCAGGAAATTCAACCTTGAACGCCTCAAAAAGGCTTTCTGGGATGCTCCTAGCCAAACCATGTTGCTGTTGAAATCCATGGGCACTGTGTATCTTATGTCAGTGTCCTAAATAAGATTATAAAACATTAGTTGTTGTTGTTACCTCAGGTATTGGTTTTACTGTGCTGAGGTTCAGTGCCTCAGTACGTTTTTTGGATGTTCTCCCATTGACCAGCTTCTTGAAGGCCAACACCTCTTTCCAGATACTCTGGAGTGCCTCTTCAGTGGAGTCTTGCTGATCAGAAGGCTTCTCCTTCTCTTTCTTCTTCTTGTTAACAGGTGCTACTGGTTTGCGTAACAAGATTCAAGGCTTCTTTTTGGTTTTTTCTACTGGTTTTTGCTGCTTGTCAATGTCAGTTGCTTTCTGATAGCTACTGGAAGTACTCATTGAATGTGCTTGCTGGCTACCACTAGAAATGGAGGTTATTTGCTGACAGAAACGCTCCAATTCCTCCATCTTCTTGGCATAGTCATCTAGCATGTTGGATACTTCAATCAGACCCTTGGTGATTGTCTTGTTTTCTTCTTCCACAGCTGATTGCTTGGTTACTAGGTCTGAATCAAGTTTTTTAATGTCTTCCATTTTTTGCTGATCTGTCTCTATGAATTTTGACATTTATAGTCTATTCATGTGGGGGATGTGTGGTGAAACTCATCTCCAGTTGGTCACTCTAATTATGATTGTTGTTGAGTACTTCCTGATTGTATTAGATCCTGATCTCCCTTCCAATATAGTAGTTGTTCCTGATGCTTATGATTTAGACTAGCTGCTGGATTATCATAAAAGTCTGACTAGCTTCCGGATTGTTCATCTACACTGCCTTGGTTCCAGATTGGAATTTCACCAACTGGACATTAAATCTACCAACCAATGTAGTTCACCAACTGCAGTTAAGGATTGAATTCCCCATCTTTGAGTCCTCTGCAACCCTCTTGTGCCTCTGGGGCTGTTCCCATCTTCCCCTGATCACTGTGTCAATTCCTAGTGGTTCAACATTAATCTCTCCCTTTCTCAACCCCCATGCAATGACCAACTTACCTTGAGTTATCAAGTAAGATGTAGTATATAAACCCCTCTCCTTCTTCTCAATAAAGATATACGTTACACCCCCTTATATTAGCTACACAATTAAATACTTCTTTTAGTGTATAATCTAAGACCTGCAAAGGCTAGTCTCCCCCCATCAACTACACTGCCAATTAGCTTGACTAGAAGTCACCTGTTGAGGATTTGCTTTAGTGTAGTTGCTATTGCCACTACTCCAAACCCTGTGTTGTTCCCCAGGTCCAACCACTTTTTTACTATCAACTAATTGTCTGGTATCCAACTAGTACAGTACCAAGTCTACCAACCAACCCTTAGATCATCTCCTAATTTCATCTCTAGTCCTAATTCATTGAACAACTGACAGACTATCCCCAATTACCGTAGTAAGAGTACCACAGCAAGTAACCTTGGGCATGTTGGCCTTAGGGGCAAATTTTACACTCCCTTCTGTACGGGCAAGAGGAGTGGGTAAGGGTCTAGGCTTAACCATGGCATTGGGGGCCCAAAGGTACTCCCATACTGACAGAGGTATTGCACTATATCATCAATAGAACAGTTGTCTTGGAACACCAGCATTGAGGTACAATACAACGCCTTGTAAGGTTTGACAGCAGAGTGCAGGGCTATGTGTGCATCATGCACTGTAAGAGATCCAGAGCCAGTAAGAACCTGTGCCTCCAAGTAGAATTGATTTGCAAATTCAGCTATGGATTTGTCCTTTTGGAATTGGATCATCAGGAATTCATTCTTTTGTTCCATAACCCTGGCTATACTTCCAAATTCATATAACAAAGCTTGTTTAGCACGTTATAGGACCAGTCACTCTGCAGCATGTGAGGAATGATGAGGTCAGTGCTAGCAGCGTCAAGCTGGTTCAGAAGTGTGGTTGCTTTGTCTTTCTTGTTAGCTCCATATATCAACTTTTCAAAGAGTCTGATGAATGTATGGATGTTCCCCTTTGGATCAAACTTGGGGAGGTTCATGGGTTTGAGCCTGGGCGCATTTTCATCTGCACTCTGGCGTCTTGGAGGAGGAGGGGTGTCTTGTTGGGTACGCGCTAATAAGTTCTGTTGTGATGCTCCTGCAAAAGACTCTGAGCGGTTAGGGCAAGGAGTTTCTTCTGGGGTAGGAGGGACCACAATCACAGGTGGCAGGCTTTGCCTTCCCAAGGAGGATGAGATGGCATCATCTTTGTAGGCAGAACTAGTTGGTTGATGTAGAGTAGTGCTCTCACCAGATCTGTCATGAGGCACACACAAGGCAGAGAACTGCGCCTGACTACAATGGCATTTTCCTTCCTGGACCTCTGATCTGACTTCATCCAATTGGGCTTCCAATTATCTCATGGCTCCACAGAGGCAGTCAATAAGAGTACCACAACACACCATCCCTTCTCTATATTATTCTAAAGTGAACTCCTGTGTGGTAGCATTCTCATTGACTTCCCGCACAGTGTTGTGTAGGTCACAAATCTCAGTTCAGAGGGCTGCCTGCTGTGGTTTGTGTCTCTTGTTCACTTTTTTAATCTCTTGGAAGGCATCATTATTTGAGATGATCAGGCTGACAAGTTGGCATCAAATCTCATCCATCTCAGTGACAACTGTAGTGGTGCTTTGGGCTGAAGGGGTCTGGCTGGCCAGGAGTAGTCCTCCTCAGTCTCCTTGCAGAATGTGGCCAATTTCTCTTCCAATGTCATTTGTAAGTGGTTGTCATATTTCACAAAGTTGTCCTTTAATTTGACAATCTTGGCCTCTACAGTGTGGCAAGGTCTTTAAGTCTATTGAGTTCTGACTGGTTGGTCTGTGAGAAGTCATTGAACTCCTTGTTTAGTGCCTCCAGCTTGGAGCGTGTATCTTCCAGTTCAGACGTGCAGTGGCCTGTTTCCTCCAGATAGGCTTCTTCTTGATGGGCGACATCCTTCTCATAATGTTCCACTGCCATAATATGGTGAGTTACATCTCAACACCAGGTTTGCAAAGCTCCTCTAAAATCCAGTATCATGCCCACAATGTTGGGCCACTGAGTATTTAGCTGCTCTAAGAGGGCATTGAGGCGCTGTGAGGTTTGCGTATGTTGGGTTTGATTCTGGTGGGTGTAGTCCTAAATTTCAGTAAAGCTGAGGTCCAGACAGTAGACCAAGGCTGCCTGGTATTCTTGTTGATGGTTGGAGTAGGCCACCAAATCTTGTACTTCCATATGGTGGCGGGCCTGAACACCTAGCAGGTGGTGAATTGCAGGGTGAACAAAGTTCTGAATGCAATTGCTGACCTGTTTGATGTTGGGAAGTTAATCAAGGCTTCCTGCTTCTGAGTTGAGAAAGCTCCAGAAGGACATCATCCAGCCTTTGGGTGTCAGGGTGGCAATGGAAAAGCAAGAATTCCATACTGGCAGGTTCATGAGCCAGTTGGTAATTGGTGATTAAATTTGAGGCCACATCAATAATAGTAGCCAGCTCTACTTCTATAGGTCAATTGAGTGAAGCAATTGGCAGTTTAGCACACTTGATATCTGGGGTGATTGGTAGTTTGTTCACGTCAATTATTTCTTCTTCCTGACAGAACCAGTGATCCCTTTCAATATCACTAGTTTCTATGGGGGCGCCATCATAGCGCTCATGGAACCCAGTGAGCAGAGGAGAGGGAGATGTGCTGTATTCTTCCACAGGCAAGTACATGGACCCCCTGTAGTGAGCCCCATTTGTTGCTCTAGGAGTATGGGGACAAATCATTTCTGTAATAGGGCATGGAGTACTTGGCTTGAATGCTGTCATATGTGAGTATATGATTAGAATTGTGGCAGAAGAATGTATAGAAAGAGGAATAAATAATTACTTTAGAGGCTTGGCTTCTGATCACGCAAAAGCACTTTTAATAAATTGAAAAGTATTTTATTATCATTAGGGGGAAATTATTTATACCTTCTTGGAGAGCATCTTCCTGAGCTGTTGGCAATATCTTCTAGGACATTCCAACAAACTCTTATTTTGGGTAATTAGTGATCTAGGTTTGGCTGTTTTGAACACACCAACCAATGAGATTTAATTGCTTCACCCAGCACAGGTGATTCTTGCTGGCGTGGGGGTTTGGTATATTTTGGGGCCATTCATTCTGCTTAATTTGTTTTCCCATATCAACTGCTTAGAAATACAGTCAAATTATGAAATCTGAGATTATGGGGAATTGTACCCAGTGCCTTGGCGCTCAATGTAAAAGCAGTGCGGCGCTTTGGCGCCTGCAATATTTGCCAGGCGGCACTTTGGCGCTTTCAATAGTTTTCAGTTGGTGCAGTGGTGCTCAACGTAAAAGTAGTTTGGCACTTTGGCACCTAATCCAATTACTAGGCAACGCCGCGGCACTTGTGTATTTTTAAAGTGCTGCAGTGGCAAATAGTGTATTATTTAATTGCCATGGTGGCGCTTACTATTAGCTAGTTTAAGGCTCAGGTCAGCAGACTACTGCTAATCCAATATGCATATAGTTTATAATATCAATTTATGTAATTTGGTAGCTGCAATTCATATCTGCAAGCTCTGTCATAATTAGCATCATTGCTTGTTCAAAACTCCCAACACCCTCAGAAGTGATGAGGGCAGCCTTCTGTCTATCCTCAGAGGAGAGATCAACTTGCCAGTAACCAGAGGCTAGGTCCATAACAGAGAAGAATTTGGAGCCCCCAAGGCGGCAGATAGCATCATCAATGCAAGGTAAGGGGTAGGAATCCTTTTTGGTTAAGGAATTCAGTTGTTGGTAGTCCATCACAATACAATGACCTCCATCCTTCTTTTTCAGTATGAGCAAGGGGGAGGCCCATGGACTTTGGGAAGTGGCAAGCAGTCCAGCGTCTAGAAGTTGTTTGAGCTCTTTAGACACCTGAGCATCCTCTACACGGCTGCGGCAATAAGGTTTAGCGCAAAAGGGGGGAGTGTCACTAGTATCAATCTGGTGAATGACGCCTTTTGCTAGACCTTAATCAGTGCTATCATTAGCAAAGATATCCAAAAAATGATCTATTAAGTCAAAAATCTCTTTATTTTGAACCAGAGATAGCTGCAGGAAGCCTTGAGCAGTGAACAAGGATAGGACTTGAGGTTTATCTTCTGGTAAATTAAAGTCCTGGAACATACCAAAGAGATGTAGTGATTTTAGTCAGGAGCATTCAGCAACCTGCCATATCCAACAACCTGCCCTCTAGATACACGTATGGGGAGAGCAGTTAAGTTGGCAACCAGCAATTGAACAGAGTCTTTATGAGAGACATCCAAGATTCCTGGACAGAGATAGGGTTTGTTGCATCCTAGCAAGAGAGGAGAGTATAACTCTAGTAATGTACACTTGGGTAGCTCATACAATATTTGGGAGTCTAGGATAGCCTTAGATCCAGGGGGATGGTTAAAGCAGAAGTGGCTAAGAGAGGAATCCCTTCAGACGCAGGACAGGCCATAGGAGGGCACTTCATGTTAGAGGAATGGGTACAGTTTTAGAGTGAATACACCAGTGGGATATTCTAAGGCACATGTATTGAGGTACTTCCCAGGTTCTTTAACTGGCTCTTCAAAGAACAGAGGTACTTTGTATCATAAGATAGAGAGGTAGCCGTCCTTTAAGTTGATGATCCCATTGTATTCCCTAAGGAATCAAGTACCAACTAAGAGGTTGTAGCTCTCATTCTCCAAAACAACGGTAGGTGCAGCCAAGAGTAGTTTGCCAAACCGCATGGGAGGAGCAGAATAGGCCCCTATAGTGTGAGTCATGGATAGCCCAGCTGTATCATACAACTGGTGATAGTTAAGCTCAGGGAAAGTTTGAGCTTCTTGACAAGCTTTGAGGAGACAACATTAACAGGAGATACAGTGTCCAAGACAGCCTTAATTTTCATCTTTTGGATGGATATTTCCACACAAGTGGTAGTACAGCCAAAGGGAGGGAGGACAGCCAGAATGTCTTGGTCTTCTACCAGTTCTATGTCCCATTTTTTGATCATGCATCTTAGGCCTTGGAATTCCTATTAGACCATCTGGAGGGGGAGCAAGTCTGAGACATTTTTGAAAACAGCGTCTGCAACCTCAGCAGCTTCCTCAGAAGATTTGACAAGCATGGGAGATCTCTTGACTTGAGTGAGGTATGGGCAAGATACAACCTCTTTGGCTTCAGGCATAGGCTTGGCAGTTGTAGTAGTTTTCCCAGAACGTAGCTTATAAGGGACTGCAATAGTTTCAGGGACAGTCAGGACTGAATACCCATAGGCGTCAGGATCTTCCATATCAGAATTATCCATGTCAAAGTCAACAGGTATGTTGTGGAATAGCAGAAGAATGGGAGGAGCCTCAGTTTCAGCAAGCTCAGAGTCATCAATGGAGGGAGGAATCAAAGGAGACTGGGAAGAATTGTCACCCAAGAGTGTCTCCAACTCTAGGTTTACTGTTCTTTTCCCGTCTGCTCTTTGGGATCTGCTCCTTCAACTCAAGGATTGGTGCAGAATCAGGATGGTGACCTATCTTTCCACAGTTATTGCAACCCTGATTTCAAGGAGAATTCTGCAAGTTCATGATAAGAATACATGGGCCACGTGAAGATGAACCAGAGGTAGAGGTGGCCCAATTCTCCCAAACAACTGCCCCAGAATGGGTAAGGTGCATATCCTGCAACAGTGTCTTTATGCTATTCATGGAAGAGAGCATGGCTTTATGGGCCTTGAAGTGAAAAAACAGGAGCTGGTTAACCTTGAGGGCTTGAGCGCAAGCCATGTATGCCTCATGTGCAGTCAACTGGCAGCTTGTGATCAGTTGTTGTCCTTCAATGTATAATCTATCTGCAAATTCAGCTAGGGTCTCCTTTGGCTTGAAAGCAATGTGCATGAAGGAGTCCTTCTTCACCTCCAAACTAAGGTTACCGCCAAATTTGTCAATCACAAGTTGCTTCATATCTTCCCAGGTCTCAATAGTGAACAGCTCTGGTACTACTACCTCTTGACAGGATGGGTGTAGACATGTTAGAACGTGTTCCTTCTTAACCTCATCTGAGGGACTTCTCATGGCAGTTTTGTAGATAGCTAGGAAAGCTGTGATGGTCAAGGTTTTGGGGTTGAAGACTTGCTTAAAGGTAGGATTGAAGTGTGCTTCTGGAGTTGGGCTGCCATTGTTGCTATTGAGTACATTTATGTGTGGGGAGAATTTTGCTTTGGACTTGGTGGGGGTTGATCTGGCCCACAGCTGGTGAACACTTTCTTTGAGGGTAGTCAAAGTTTCAGCAGTACAAGTGCTTGTATTATTAGCTAGAATGGTCTGGTGCTCAGTAACATCAAGGTGCTGACCCTGTGCCGTTACTACTGAGGACAGTTCAGCCAGCTGGGATGTAAGAGACAGACCCATCAAAAAGCAAGGGGCAAACTTGTCATTCACAGAATCAATTAACTCACTCATTTCTTGCATGTCCTTATCAAGCTCAGAATGGTCTTGTTTCAGATGGTCCACCTCATTAGCTAGAGCTATTAACTCCCTAGCACAATGAATGTGGGGGGCTCCTGACAAGCCAGCGCAACAGCCATCTTCACCAACAACTCCAGGTGGACTAACAACAGACACCATCACCTCACGCAAGTTAGCAACCTCTTGCTGTAAGTCAGCAACCTGAGTTGTCAGAGCAAGCACTTGAGGGTCAGGCTGAGGGGCTTTAGTAGGGCAATACTGACTGTGGTTGGATGCTCTTAACTCTTGAATGGCATGCCATAGTCTCTTTTCTCTATCTGCTAACTCATCAGATGGAGGAGAAGGCAGGGCATCTAATTTAGAGGTAGACCGTTCATTTACTTGAGTCTGGAGTTTGGCAATGGTAGTGGCGGTAGCAGCCTGCTCTTGATCAAATTCCTTGCCAAGTTTGCAGAGGCCCTTTGAAGCACAGAGTGCTACTTGCTGTAATTGATCAAAGGAGTAGGCACTGAAATCATTAAGTTGCTGCACAAGTTGTTCAAAATTGGTGAGATAGGGGTTTAGAGTGGAATATACTTGGGCACAACAGGGCTGATCCAGCTGGTGGAACTCATGAAGACGCTCTCTGACATACTTGGTATGGACTGGCGCATTTGTTCAATGGAGTTGACCAAGTGGGATTGGGAAGTGACAGAGTTGCGCTGATTGTCAGATACTAAGGAAAACAAGGAGTGAATCCACTGCTGGTAGGCCGCAAAATGATTCCAGTGATGAGTGACGGTGGCTTGTAGCAATGAAAACTCCTGGACATGAAGCCCTAATACCATTTGATGATGAGCTAAGGCAGGTTGTACAAAGGATGACAATAAGTGTTCAGCAGAGCCAGCTGCTGAGAGGAGATGCTGTGAAAATTGTGAAGCTACAATCAATTTGTAGTATTCTGCTTGGCTGAACTGAAGCTGGAGGCAAGAGATGGCTCTGTCATGGGCTATCCTGAAGCTAATGTAATGACTTGTTCCAAGTCAGGGGTACCCAAAGGGTAGGCTACTAGGCAGGGATCACCCCCAAGGTTCAGCACAGTAGGGACAATAGGCAGATTGGCAATGTCTTCCTCAATAGGAGGACTGGTAATTTCAGGCAAAGTTGGCTCTTGTATGGGAAGAGGAAAAGGTCCTGAAAATGTTGTTGCAAAAGGGACAACCAAGGGGCTTACATCCCCTGTAGTGAGCACCATTTTTGTTGTGATCTTAGGCGCAGCACAGAGTCACAACAGGAAATCCTAACCTTAGGATTGGGTTTGTACTAAGTATCAGTTAGAATGGCAGGGAAGGCTATGTGATTACCTTGTGGCCCTGATTGAATAATATCTGCTAGACGTGGCTAGAGAGGTGCCAAAGTACGTGGAGACACAAAGAAAAAAATGTGAACAGAGCTTAAATTTTATTGTGTATAAAGAATGGGATTATATACTGTGTAACTTTACTGCAAAACAGTACATGGAATGTAGGATCACTTGCCACAAGCATGCGTGGGGAAAATGAGTTGCACAGAATCAGGAAACTGAACAATTGAATTTCCCAATTTGGAGCCAGCCTCATTTTAAGGGGCAAAAGCAAAAGAGAGGGATTTGTCCTCAAAATAACCCATCAAAGGCAAAATCAAAGCATGGTGAATGGCAGCACTCACAAAGATGGGTTACATCAAGCTACAGATTGAAAGAGCTTTGAGATTGTGGGTTTGAAATGACAAAAAATAAGTATGCATATTCTAAAAAAATAAAAAAAATGCTACTGTAAATTCAGAACCTGAACATAAAATGCAGGATTGTCAAATCCTTGGTCTAAATTTTGAATCACTTTTTCAGGATAGCCTTTTTTAATTAAATTGAATTTTTTGTATTTTTATTTGGATTTTTAAAAATGCAGGAACTCATAGACACTTTGCAAAGTTCAAGTCAAACAGCATATTTCCAATGGACAAAATGAATTAATTGAAGTCAGATTTTAAGTGTTTAAATCCATCAACCATTTTCATTAACTTTACTATGTTTTTTGGAATTTCAGGATTACCAAATCCAAGAACCAAATTTCAAATCACTTTTGAATGCCACTAGTAAACTCATATATTAATTGCAGGAACTGGAATCCAAATTGAATTTACAGTAAGAAACTAGGACAAATCAACCCAAATCAAAAAGCTCCACTCTGGATAAAATCAAATGAAAAATCCAATCTCAACAACCATATTTAGACATGAAATTAAGCAAAATGTAAAATTGTCTAAACTGTAAATGATGCAATATTCCGCACTCTAAATTGCTAATTTAGCAGCCATAAAATCATATAATGATATATGAGCTACCCTCCTGATGACGCAGAAATTTTTAAAAGTTTTTTGGCCCCCAGCGTAGCCAGGGGCCAAAAAACTTCTTTTGAGGAAGGAAGAAAGGAGGGGGGAAGATAAACCACCAGTTTACTACACTATGTATTCATGTATTGCCATTAAGGATACTTGATTACAGTACATTTTAAAAAAATGCTAATTAAAAAATAGAATTATGTATTACAATCTATCTTATCATGTTGTCTTTTCCTTGATGTGTTGATAGTTTATTTTTCTGTTGATACTGTGCTTGAAATTAATTGGATAGCTTCACCTCCAGTCTCTTTGGCAATAGGAAATCAAGTTTCCTCCCCAAGACCAGCTGTGGTTGTGGAGGCAACTTGATTTCCTATTGCCAAGGCAACTAGAGGTGAAATTATCCAATTAATTGTAAGCACATTATCAACAGCAAATAAACTATCAACACATCAAGTAAAAGACAATGTGATAAAGTAGATTGTAATATATTGATAAGTAGCGCATTTTTGGGAATCTTCAAATATAGAATTAGGAGAGAAGAGAAGTCTCTTTTATTGGATAATATTTTAGACTTATATATTGGGCTGTGGCAGAGATTTAGTTGGATAAATCATAGGGGTTGGTCATATGCAGGATGGGTTCAAGCCACTGGATACTTGGATTTTCATGTGATATTTCTTGGTTACCATTTCTGGTATGTCAAATTTTATATTGGAAGGGCACTGAATTGGGAAATGGCTGGATGTTAAGCAGGTTAGCGGTAGCCATAATTCCTGTAAATCCAGACCCTCAACACCCCCCCTTAAGGGGCTACTTTGATGCATCAGGGGGGGGGGCTTTGTTTTCACGGCTGCCGCCTGATGCTCCTGGAGCTGTTTACTAGTTGGAACCATTATGGTTTAGTGTTCTCCTTTACTAAGGTGGAGACAAGTTCTGTGATATTTCTTGACAATTGGGATTTTGGCACCTTGAAATTTTACTAGATAGGTGTTGTGATCTGGTCTGTACTTGATGACTCTTCCTGGTCCCATGTTTACTGAGTCAAGTTTCTTTCTATTGCCAGCTAGAACCTAGACAGGGGAGTCAATGGGAAGTGGTTCCTCTGTTGAGATTACCTTCTGTGTTTTGAGCCTCTTTATTTCTGCTATTTTAGCTTTGAGGCAGATGTGTTGTAGGTTTGGTGCTTGCTCTACTGTGGGAGGTTTCCCTGGGGATCTTTATGTAGGGCTGCTTGTTGCAGGTAAATATTTCTGGTTTGTACCTGTAGGTTAGCTCAAACTATGAATAGCCTGTTCCTTAATTGGTACGGACTCAGGATACTAGTAATGCATGTTTCACATATAGTGGCCATGTGTCTTTGGCTTTGCCATCCATTATTTTCTCTAGGGTCCTTATAAGGCTGCCGTTTAGGCATTTCACTCTGCCATTGGCCTGTGGCCTGTATGAAGAGGTTGTTGAATGTTTAATGTTTTTGGATTTTAGATTATTGTTTACTATGTGACCTGATAGCTCAGTTGCTCCATCAGTTATGATGTAGTCTGGGGTGCTGTAGTTGGCTATGATTGCTTTGTTAATGAATTGGTTTATGGTTTCTGCTTTGTGGTCCTTTGTTGCTCAGCAGATGGGCCAGCATGTGGCAAAGTTGATTGATACAATTAGAAAACATTGGTTTGTTTTTGTTTCTGGGAAGGGGTCCACTACGTCTAGCCCCCAAACCTTGAATGGTTCAGGGTCTAGTACTGGGTTGACTGTTGGCTGGGGAGCCTTTGTGCTGGTGTATTTCTTGCACTCTGTGCACTTTTTTAGAACATCAACTATATACTGTTTGAGGTTGGACTACTATAGTATCTCTTTTAATGTAAGGTATAGATTGTTAGCCTTTTTATGTCCTAGTAAGCAGTGATGTCTTAATATGGTATCAACTCTTTATGCAAGTGGAATTTACAGGACATGTTTGTAATTAATGATTTGGTATACAGTGCCATTTTTACATGGAAATACTTTTTGTTCCTTACTAATGTATTATGGGTCAATTGATGTGTTGAGGGGTATTTCCATTTGGTTTTATACTCAGTGTTGTACAGGTTAGGCCAGTCAGGGTCCAGGTGGTCAAGGTGATCCTCTCTAGACTGACATTGTCATGGTAAATTCCATAATGACAGGTATTGTCTGTCCAAGTAAGAAGGCTCAGAAGGCCAGAAAACCTGTATCAAAATTGACCAAGTTAACAGATTTAAACCAAACAGTTGATTGAAAATGAGTCATGGCTGCTCCAGTCTGCTAGCTGAAACCAGCTCCCCTTTCAAACTGATATTGATAAATTGACGTAATATGAGGGTCACTCAATATGCTTGTTAGTCAGTATGGTTGTCAGATACTAGTCACACAAGGGTTCTTTGCAACCTGGACCAGATACTTACTTAGCAACATAGAAGGAATAGGAGGTCAAGACTCAGGTGGTATTGCTTAGTCAATTTTTCTGATACATATCAAATAATTTTCCCTGTTTCAACTCTAAGAGTTGAGTCCTCCTAAATTTACTCAATAAAAATCATTTATCCCAAGTTCTAAATTTTCAATTTTAAAAAAATGCATCCTGTGATTGGGTTGTTGCAGTATATTCCGTACAATCTGATTCTGAACCAAATCATTTCTGGAAGATGGGGCCCTGCAACTGGAACTTTGTTGTTGGTGCCTCCCAATGTCAATTTCATGCCAGCCAGTTCTGCAGCTCCTCCTCCCATTCTTGAAAATGAAAATTGTGTCAATTCTCAATGCCCAGAAATTTATGCTGAAGATGCATTGATGCTTTCCCAGGTCATTTATCTTGGACTACTTTGGTTAGGACTAATTGTTCTACTTAATCCTGGAGTTACAATTGGAAATTTTCACAAAAAAAATATCTGAAGCCGCGTTGGTGGTTAATCATCAATTCTATGTGGATTTGGGTGGTAATTCCCTATCACTTAGAAGCAGCTTCATATTATCCAGCAATTTCTGTCACATTACTCAACTCTTCTATGTCTGAGTTTTTGGAAGCAGTTTGTCATGAATTTGTGTTTTTTTCTCCTGCTCTGTTGAGATATCTGTGTTTACCATGTTTATTTGCATCAGTTCATTTCTGAGTTTTCAGTTTGGGCTTTTCTTTAATTTGTGGTTTCCATCTCTGGTTGCAGTTGTTGAGACTGGATCCTCTGTTTCCTATTTCTGTTGTGTCATGCCATTTTGGCGTCTGGATTATTTTCCTGCTCCACCCACTAATGAAATTTTGTGTGAAGTTTTGTCAGCATTACCATTTTATTCTGGCTCAAATCTTAGTCACAAATCCCAAGTTTACCATGTGATGATGAAGGTTTCTGAAGATGCTTGTGAATGGTTGTTGTCCGCAGTGGAGCGCAATCCACCTGTTTTAACTGAAAGTGCATCTCTATACCCTCTGTTGAAAAAATTGTGTGTATCTATTGAGGAGCTCAAAGTATATTGTAAGCTGTATGCCTTTCATCAAGGTACAACTTTGCTTTTGGTATTCCTTTCTCAGTTTCTTACCTACTGCTGTACAATTGATGTTCCTGAGGTGAATAAACTCTCAGTATTGTGGTTAGCAGTTGACCAGACTGCCCCAGATTTGGTGGTTTGGTATTCCCCATTAACCACAACTGAGGCCCTGGTAAGTCAAATTCTTTCTCTGGTCTCAAATCTGTCTACTTCCAAGCAATGTACATTGGTAATTGAGGATAAACCCGCTGCACACTCCTGGTTTTCTGGTCCCTACTCTGCGGTAGTTCCTTCCAACCAAAGCCAAGATTGTTCTCCCCCTAGCTCGTCTCAGCTACAATTGGCAGTGGTGAACAAACCCAGTGATGTGAAGGAGGCCCCTGTAGTGTCTGGTCCTGATAGTTCCTTGGCAATGCTTCAGCATGTTGTACCTGCAAAATCTTCTGTGATTACGTCTGAAGAGTTGCCCCTTGTGCCTATCAATTGTGATAACCCCGTTCTTCCAGCTGCTGTCCAAGAAATGATTGAGTGTTACTTCCAGGAGCATCCTGCCTCCTTAGCTGCCATCTGTACCACCAATGAAAAACAAGACCCTGCCAAGATTGCTACCTTTACTGCAAATAAATCTACTTCTGGTTACTTCTTGTTCTATGGTAGCATTGATAATGGTCAGACTATCTACCAGCCAGCTATTTTGTTGGATACAGGTGCTTTCAAAAATTTCATGAGTGTGGAGACTGCCAACTTGCTACAACTCAAGTACTACCTGGGAATGCTTGTTAGGGGTGGGAACTGTCAGAATTTTCCCTCTTTCCAGCTGAAGAAGCCAGTTACTTTTGTAGTTGCAGGTCAGTCTTTTACTACAAGGTTTCTGTTTGCTCTACCCTGATGTATCCTATCATTTTGGGAGTGAGTTGGTGGAGAGATCATAATGTATCAACCTTACTGGAGAAAAATGAGCTGAAGGTGGAACACTCTTCAGGTATAACTATTTGTATTACATTGTTGGACATGTCTAAATTGGATCAATCATTACAGACCATACAATTGTTTCCTGTCCCTGTCTCTGTAAGTTCAGATTTACCGGCATGCTTGCAACCCTGGTCTGCGGCATTTGACGCCACCAGAGGCGAGGTCCTTCCCAAGCACACTCAGTTTGACTTTGACTTTAGAGTTACTGTTGATCTGATCAGAATTGCGTCTCCTATTTACCCTTTAACCTTGAAGGAAGACACATGTTTAGAAGAGTGGACTTGTGACATATTGGCAAAAGGCTACATTTTTAAGAAGGCTTTGTCAATCTGCTCCCTGTTATTGTTTGTTCAGAAGTATGATGGGTCCCTTTGTCCTTGTGTTGACTACAGGAATTTGAATAACATTACAATTCCGGATCCTTATCATTTACCCCTTGAAGAACAGATCTCTAGGTGTGTTGAGAAGGCCAAGGTATTCTCAAAACTGAATCTGTTGAATGCTTTCAATCAAATCAGGATTGCAGAAGGAATGAAATGGTTAACAGCATTCAGAACCAAGAAGGGTATCTTCCAGTTCCGTGTAATGCCTTTTGGATTGAAGAATGCCCTGGCTTGCTTTCAGCGGTTAATTGATTCAGTCCTGGAGGATCTCTTAGGTGTTTGTGCCATTGCATATATGGATGATATCTTGGTGTTTTCTCCAGATGAGGAGTCTCATAAGGCCCACTTGTTGGCAGTTGTAGAGTGCATTCTTCAAGCAAACTTGATCATCAAAAGAAGTAAGTGTGAATTCTTTAAATCTAAGGTTATCTTTCTGGGTAATATTATCTTTGAGGATGGCCACACCATTTCCCCTGAAAAAAAATCTGCAGTTTTAGAGTATGCTACGCCTGTGACAGTATCCCAACTTTGTAGTTTCTTGGGTACATGTATGTTCTTGAAGAAATTCACCCCCCACTTGTCTGAGGTGGCCGCCCCTTTATATTTGGCTAGTGGAAAGACGACTTTAGTCTTGACGCCTGAGTGTGCAAGTGCCTTCTCAGCAGTCAAGGCTCTTTTGTTGTCCTCCCCAGTGCTAAGACATGTGTATCCTGTGCTTCCTTTTGTGGTTTCCACCAATGCATCTAAATACACTGTGGCTGGTGTGCTGTTGCAGACGGCTAGTGAAGGGATTGAGAGACCTGTAGGGTATTTCTCCCAGAAGATGGAGGCTCAAGAACGCAACTACATGATTTACAACAAGGAATTGTTGGCTGTTGTGGAATTGTTAAAGCATTGGCATCACCATCCCATGTTGGCACGTCATCCATTTGTAGTAAGAACTGACCAAAAAGCTTTTCTATACTATTGACAACCCAGGGTTTTGTCAGGTTGTCAATTCAGATGGCATGATGACCTGTCAAGTACAAGTTCTGCTACAAGTTTATTAAGGTATCTGACAATCACTTGGCCGATGCACTAAGCAGGAACCCTTCCCATCTCCCAGATGCTAGTATGTACTCTGAGTTTAACACACATATTATGATTCCAGACAAGGCTGTGGCGCCTTTTGTATTGCCTCTGCCGGCTACGTTGGTTACCATATCCTCAGCTGAGGGCGCAGACCTGGACTTGTATTCCAAGGTTAAGTTTCTGCAACCTTTGTCCAAAGGCTATAATAGGCTATTAGAGCTAGCATGTGCAAACCCAGTGGGTCAGCCTCAGGGTTATCATAAGATTGGTTCAGTCCTATATCATCAAGGTTGCTTGTGGGTTCCTGAGGGCACTATTAAGGATGAAATCATGGAGGCTAATCATACCTGTCCAACAACTGGTTGCCCAGGGAAAAACAAAACAGTGGAACTAATCTGCCGCCAGTTTTCCTGGAAAGGTTTAACTGTGCAGGTAGCAGCTTTTGTTTGAGATTGCCTGGTATTTGTTTGATCCAAGGCCAGTCAGAATAAGACTACTGGTTTACAGGTTCCACTACAGCCTGCTGCGGGACCCTAGAGGTCTGTGTTGGTGGATTTCATTGGTGAGCTTACCATATCCAATGGGTTTAACGCAATCATGGTGGTGGTCAATTGTTTCACAAAGATGACACACTTTTTACCTTGCTCAACCACAATTACTTTGATGGAAACCGCTAGGTTATTTGTGAATAGAATTTTTTCCTTACATGGCATCCCAATGGAGATTGTGAGTGACTGTGGGCCTCAATTCATTGCTCAGTTCTGGGAAGCCTTTACTGGAATTCTTGGTATCAAATTATGCCGTTCTGCAGCCTTTCACCCCCAATCTGATGGACAAATGGAGAGGGTAAACCAAAGTTTGGAGATCTACCTACGTTGCTACACTAATGCGCAACAAGATGTCTGGTGTGATAATCTACCCATGGCAGAGTTCACATATAATAACGCCCCGCACATGTCAACTCAAGTATTGCCATTTTACGCCAATGTGGGTTACAATCCTTCTTCCAACATGGGTCCTTGTTTGGTTAGCAACGTGGAAGCTGCAACTGATCAAGCCGCTGCATTAAAGCAGGTCCATCAGAAGCTCTAAGTTACTCTTGCCACCGTGACAACTTACAAGGAATATGCAGATTGTAAGCGCCAGGAGGGTCCAACTTACAGGCCAGGTGATCTAGTCATGGTTGATGCTCACAATATGAAACTTAAAGTTCCCTGTTGTAAATTAGGTCCCAAGCAAGTTGGTCCCTTCAAGGTAGAACGTCAGATTAGTCCCTCTGCCTATCTGCTAGATTTACCTCCTGCTTTTAAGATTTTCCACACCTTCCATGAATGTCTTCTTACTCCCTTCAAAGGAACAGAGACTCCCTCTTCCCAACCCATTCTTGTGGAAGGTGAAACTGATTATGAGTTAAATTGTATTCTGGCTTCCTGCAAGAATTGCCGCTGTTTGGAATATTTGGTGTCTTGGAAAGGTTATCCTGATTCTGAAAACTCCTGGGTTCCCCACTACAATTGTTCAAATTCCTCAGATCTGATCTGTGAGTTCTACAAGCGCAATCCCACTGCTATTGGTCACCCTGAACTTACCTTAGCCGCAATGAAACTCCCACCTGCCCATAAGAATTTCTCCTTATCCCATCTCCCAGATGGTGGTATTGTTCCCAGGGCTAAAGCAGAGGGTAATGTCATGGTAGATTCCATAATGCTGGTTATTGTCCTTCCAAGTAAGAAGGCTTGGAAGGCCGGAAAACCTGTATCAAAATTGACCAAGTTAACGGATTTAAACCAAACAGTCAATTGAAAATGGGTCATGGCTGCTCCAGTCTGCCATCTGAAAGCAGCTCCTCCTTACAAACTGACGTTGATAAATTGACGTAATATGAGAGTCACCCAATATGAGCTTGTTAATCAGTATGGTTGTCAGAGACTAGTCACGCAAGGGTTCTTTGCAACCTGGACCAGATACTTAGTGGCATAGAAGGAATAGGAGGTCAAGACTCAGTGGTATTGCTTAGTCAATTTTTATGATATATATTGAATAGTTTTCCCTGTTTCAACTCTAAGAGTTGAGTCCTCCTAAATTTACTCAATAAAAATCATTTATCCCAAGTTCTAAATTTTCAATTTTTAAAAAATGCATCCTGTGATTGGGTTGTTGCAGTATATTCTGTACAATCTGATTCTGAACCAAATCATTTCTGGAAGATGGGGCCCTGCAACTGGAACTTTATTGTTGGTGCCTCCCAATGTCAATTTCATGCCAGCCAGTTCTGCAGCTCCTCCTCCCATTCTTGAAAATGAAAATTGTGTCAATTCTCAATGCCCAGAAATTTATGCTGAAGATGCATTGATGCTTTCCCAGGTCATTTATCTTGGACTACTTTGGTTAGGACTAATTGTTCTACTTAATCCTTGAGTTACAATTGAAAATTTCACAAAAAAATATCTGAAGCCGCGTTGGTGGTTAATCATCAATTCTATGTGGATTTGGGTGGTAATTCCCCATCACTTAGAAACAGCTTCATATTACCCAGTGATTTCTGTCACAGACATAGTCCAGAGAGAGCATCATCCAAGACCAGCTCTGTCCCTTTTTTATTGGATGTCCAAATTAAGCTGCTCTAGCAGGACATTTATTTGGCTTGTCTCCAAGCAAGTGTGTTCTGATTTTTGAAATAGATTAAGGATTTATGGTCAGTTAGTACTCAGACGTTTAAATGTCCTTCTAGGTAACATCTCCTTTTCTTGCATGTGTGATATATTGCTAGCATTTCTTATTGTGTATTAGGTATCTCTGCTCAGTGTTGGTCATTTTTCTGCTTTCATAACATACTGGCAGGAAGTCTTGCTGCCCTGGCTAGCAGATGTGCAGGACTGCGCCAATGGTAGTGTCACTAGCATCTGACTTGAGCTTGTAGCACCTGTTATTATTAGGGTATTGTAAGATTGGTGCTTTGATCAAAGCTTGTTTTAATAATTGGAAATTCTTGTCACATTCTGATGTCCAGATGAATTTCTTTTTGGAATTACCCTTGGTTAAGTCATTGATTGGTGTGGTTAGTTTTTTGCAGTCTTTGATGTATTTCCTTAGGTAAGCTACCATTCTGAGAAAGCATCTAACTTGTTTAACAGAGGTGGGACATTGCATGTTATTTATGGCTTTTATTTTTTCTTGATCTTCTTTGATGCCACCATCAGAGACAATGTGGCCCAAGAACAAGAGTTCCTTTTCTATAAATTGGCACTTACTTGGTTTTGCATAAAGTTTGTACTTTGCAAGTCAATTGAGTGTCTTGCAGACATATGTGAGGTGTTCCTCGTATGTTTTTGAGAATATTATGATATTGTCAAGGTAGCAAAATGCGTTTTAGAGGCCATTTAGCGCTTGGTTCATCATGGTGACAAATATTGTGGGAGCGTTGGTCATCCAAAAGTTCATTACCCTACACTCAAAGGATCCAAATTGTGTACAAAACGTGGTTTTTGGTATGTTCTTTTCCTTGACTTCAAATTGGTTGTAGCCTGAGTTGAGGTCAATTTTGGAGAAAAATTTGGCTCCTGAGAGCCTTGCAAACAGATCCTCTATAAGTGGAAGAGGGTATTTATTCTTTACTGTGCTTGCATTTAGTGCTCTGTAGTCAGTTACTAGATGCAGAGTGCCTTCCTTTTTCTTTACAAAGAACACTGCTGCTCCCCATGGGGATTCAGACAGGCAAATGAATCTTTTTGCTAGGTTGTCCTCAATGTGTGTTTTGAGGGTTTGGGTCTCCATGGGAGAGAGTCTGTAGAGGGGTGCAGGTTTAGGCATGGCTTTCCATAGGTTGATGCCATGTTTGACCTCCCGTTTGGGAGGTGACTTGGTGAGCTCTTCCTTGAATACATGGGTGTATTCATTTAGGAGTGTGCAAGTTCTGGGCATTGGATTTTAGTTGTTTGCATATTATTGAATTCAGTGTACCTCATTATGTGGAGAGTACTGTCTTTGGATAAATATTCTGAGTTGTCTTGGTTTATGACCTGGACAAATACTGTGTCTCTTAGAATGAGGTTGTTGGGCTCTTTGAGAATGTTAAAATTGACTCCATTGTGTTTGATGGTCATGGTTATTGTTTTCCAACATATGCTGGGGTTCACTTAGGCAAACCAGTCCATGCCTGCTACAATTTTTTAGTTTATGTTGTTCATGACAAGTCCTTTTATGGACGTTTGTATGCCTTAGAGGTCAATTCTGAAGGGAGTTGTTTTAACTTTGAGTAGAACCTTTATTTATCTGCCATTCTGGTGTATTTGAAGTTAGATTTGACAACTGGTATTTTGTACTTGGTTACAAAAGGTTTTCTGACCATAGTGTGTTGTGCACCAGAGTCAAATAAAATTTTATATGTATGTGATTTGTAAGTGCATGGATAGACAAGAAGTTGTGAGTGATCTTTAATTTTCACGTTCATAAAAATGGAGGATTGCAGGACACGTGGGATGCAAGTAGCAAAGTTTGTGCCTTGGTACAGTTTCTTGTCAAGTTGGGGGAGACAGGGGCACTTAAGCCTGTTCCTCCTCCTCTTTTCCCTCTTCCTCTGTTTTGAGACCTTTGAGGTCAGAGAATGTGGGATCAGATTCATAGTGGGTTGCTATTTCAGCATTGTTTACTTTGGTGGTGTCCTCTTTTTTGGGACAGGATTGGTTTGTGCTTTGGCTGTGATTGCCATTGTTGCAATTGGAGTTGCTGTTGCTATTATTGATGTTTTGGCGTTTATTGCCATTGGAGCTTTCTCTGACATTGCCGTTTGAGGAGTGATTGCCAATGTGTGCAGATATTCCATGTTTGCGCGTTTTTCCACACACTTGGCTTCTACAATGAGCGCAGGCATGGAGGTGTTGGCCTCTGGGAGGATGAGGGCAGCAACAGATGGTTTCATTCTGTTGATAAATGAGGCTCTGGTATGTATGTTATCAGCTTGTGCTGGGTTTTGGATTTTACAATGTATTTCCTCAAATTCATTGGCGTAAGCTGTGATAGTGGTCTTCTGAGGAAGATCACTGAGCTGCATTATAATGTCTTGGAGGGATTTGGTGATGCAGAAATTGTGAGTGAAGTCTGCTTTGAACTCTTCCCAGTTTTCAAGCTGATCATCAGTTTGTGATCCAACCCAGGTGGCAAACCAGTTAGCTGTGGCCTCATATAGGGGCTTGCTGGCTTCCTGGACCCATTTCTCATGGGAGATGCGGCTGGCACGGAGTTTTGTGGTTGAGTGGTCTAGCCAGTTGATGATGTTTTCTTTGTTTTTACCAAAGAACTTGCCAATACCAATGTATTTGGTGTTGGTAAATTCACCTGTGATAGGTGGTTGTCTGTTTGTTTGTGGTTGAAGAGAGCAACTCTATTGAATTATCTTGGTGCATTCTTTGGGCATGGCTAGACCTTCAAATATGGTGCATTCACTAGGTATATCTTTATCAATGTTGTGGGCGCAGAAGTACGTTTTCCAGGTCTCCTGGGATGTGGCCTGGTTGAGTATGTGAATAAAGGTGGGAAGGTTTTGTTCAGTCATTATTTTTTTCATGGGCATTGTTGAAAACTATAACTACTACCAGTGATAAGGAGCACCTTTTGGGGAAGCTTCAAATATAGAATTAGGAGAGAAGAGAAGTCTTTTTTATTGGATAATATTTTAGACTTATATAGATTGGGCTGTGTCAGAGATTTAGTTGGATCAAACATAGGGGTTGATCATGTGCAGGATGGGTTTGAGCCACTGGATACTTGGATTGTCATGTGATATTGCTTGGTTACCATTCCCAGTATGTCTATAGTATATTGGAAGGGCACCAAATTGGGCAATGGCTGGATGTTAAGCAGGTTGACAGTAGCCAGAATGCCTGTACATCCAGACCCTCAACAACATAATTCTATTTCATTATTAGCGTTTTTTAAAATCTACTTTAATCAAGCATCTAAATTTTAGCCTCCCTAAAAATGGAATAGGGTGATTTTTGAGAATGCCTATGATTCCTAAAATAATTAGCAAAAATCCACTCTAGATCATTTAGCATCCTTTTTGAGACATCCATAAATTATATTTATTTCAAATTCACCTCATTTTTGATTTGAAATTTGGTTTTTGGATTTGACAATCCTGCAATTTCAGATTCATTAATTTTTATATGATGTCTATGATTTGTTTGACATACAGGAAATCTCAAATAGTACATTAGTATCCGCATTTCTGATTCATGTATCCCGCATTTGTTTGCTGTGTTTTGTCTTTTGTTAGTTGAGTTATCTGCTCAAGGGATTAAAAATTTGACAATTAGAATAAATCAAAAAAATCAAATTAAATGGTTGATTTTATTAAATACTAGGTGGTTGGCCCGTCCAAGGACAGAATTAAAGTTGAATTTAATAAATCAATTAAACTTATTTTATTGTCTTTTTAGGCTTGTATTACTTATTGCATGTTTAATTAAAATTTTATTTAATTGCTTTATTAAAAGGTTATTTCAATTATATTCATTGAAATTTAAAATTAAAATTGTATACTCCAAGTATAAATAAAAACTAAACATAAATAAGTATAGTATCACTATTAAGTTTAGTAAGGCTAAACTAATTATTTTAAAATTTAGTAATTGATTTTTAATGTCTTTAAAAATGTAGAGCTGATCTGCAGCTTTTAAATAAGCTATTGGACATCAAAATTGGCTTGGTATTCACTGAGATACATTGATTTTAGTTTTTGTAGTGTGTATTAAAAGTAAATTTAGATAATATCAAATCAAATCCGAGCCTTTGATTATGACGCGAACCCCATTCCAGCATTTAACTATATATCTCAGCATCTAGAGCTATCATGTTTGGTACTATTTTGATCGGAATCATCTGAAAATTGATCTACGCCCTTTAAATATCATGAAAATCAGTATATGGAAACATAATTTTATCATAGTTAGTTTACTCCACTGATGTTCTTTTGGGATGCAGCTGTGTCAAGCAAGGTTTACTCTGAACAATATGCAGCCACTTGGATCAGCTGATGCATCCAAGTGGAATATTCTACTATTTCACTTTGGAATAGATAAATTCAAAATTTCCAAGCCAACCGTCTCTTTCTTTAAACTAATGTTTATATTATAATTTAAACCGTATTGCTTTAAATTGACCAATGTGACATAACCGGCAATTAACTGGATTTCAGTTAATTGAACCCCCTGAAATCCCCGCTTTTCGGTTACGCACCAGCCTCATGGCTAACCCCCTCAACTTCCCCAAACCCCCATATTTTACCTGTTGGCAAATACTATATATTCAACCAAAATATTCAATATTCAAACACAAGTAAATTCATATATCCCAATAATTATTTTTCAGTCGCTTTGAGCAAATTGCAGATTTTGCATCGTATTTGCCATCCAGACAATAACAAGTGGAAGAACATTACCTCTGTCTTTTGAACCTACAAGACTTGTAAAAGAGCACATTTGCTGTGTAATCTTACACCAAGCTCTCTTTTTGTCATCAATTCAATCCTCAGCACAGAGCATACCATCCAATCATGTAAAACAATCTAAAAAAATTGCTGCTTTTCTTCCAGTTTTAATCCACTCATTCTAGAGTTGGGTAATCTAGAAAAATAAGCCACTTTGTTATGGTTGAATGGGGTTGGCCACTAATTTAAAATTCAAGTAATCAAATACAAATTTATTAAAGTTCAAGCAGCTTATATTTCAGTTCAACATGATTTAGACCACACTCTACTGAATTCAATCTATGTACTTTCAAAGATGCATGTAAGGGATTGAATGTAAGGATGAGCCAAATTGAGCTTTTGGCTTAACAGTCAACTTTTAACATAAAATTTAACTAAAAATTAATTCAGTCAAGTCCCTTACAGCTTGAGCCTACTTGAGGTGACATTACAGACAGACTCACTTTTATATATATATTAATTTTAATTTTAATTTTCACTTTGCTGAGTTGTCTGCAAAAGTGATTTTAAATTTGTACCAGGGATTTGACAATCCCGCATTTTTACGATTAGGTTCTGAATTTACAGTAAAAAAGTATCATTAAATTCAAAAAATAAAAAAGGGAAAAATGATTCAGTAATGAAAGAAAATATAAAAAATATATTAAAAAATTCATTTCCAACCAGCCAATTTACTAAAAAATCACCTGAATTAATTTATGAAGAATTAAAAAAGAATTGAGTGAATACTCAACTAAAATAAAATATTTATTATTGAAAACAAAAAAGAAATTTTTGAAGATATTAAAATAGAAAACACCATTTCTATTTCACTTTCTACTTTCTATAAGCTTATTCCTAATGATATAATTAAAAGCAAAAAACAAACTGATATGTGTAATATTGCAATTTGAAAAAATTGTTAGAAATGAAGAAAAAGGATTTAAGTATAAAGAAGTTGACATTGCCAAAATCTATCAAAAAAATTAGAATCTATTGACCTACATGAAAAGTTTTATAAGCATCAAAATAAAGAATATATTAGTGATTTAAATAATCTTGATGATAATTGATGTGTTATAGTAATAGACTATAAATAAAACTTTAAAATAAGTGGGGGTTCTATGGAGACAAATAATTATTTTTATGAGAAAATACACATTTTTTATTAGGATTTACAATTGCTTTTAAAGAAAATGAGAAAATTAAAAATGAGCATCATGACTTTTTATCTGAAATTTTATCTCATGAGTCTTTGTTTTCAGGTCAGTGTTTGATAAGTCTGCTTAAAAAGATAAATTTAAAAATATTAAAAATATAAAAGTTTGGACTGATAATGATAATCATTCAAGATCTTATGAATTCCTATATTATCTTTTTAAAGAGGTACCTAGAATTATAAAAAGACAATTAAGTTTAATAGATTTTTAGAGTGTCATGGCAAAAGTATTGTTGATGGTCATTTTGGTGTTTATCTAAAATATTTAAACATAAGGAAAACAAGATGTATATAAAAAATATAACTGATCTCAAAATGGTTTTTAAGAGAGAGGCAGAAAGAAAGGGTTTATATGAGCCACTTGTAAATAATTCAGATGTTTCCCAAAAAATCTTTTTTACATTTATGATAGAAAATCTAGGCCTAAAAAAGCTGGCTTGAAGTCAAAGCTTTTTATGTTAACCTTTCATATTTAATGAAAGATGGTGAGCTGTATGTTTCACCTTTGACATTTGAAAATGTTAAGAAGTACTCCAAGATAGAATATTATGCAAAGTTCTGCATAGATGATAGAGAAACAAAGAGAGCTGATACTACTAAAGGATTAGTAGGACATGTTCATGAAGTTGGACCCATTACAAAAGCTTATATTTCACATAGGGTAAATAGTCTTTTAAATTCAACAACTTTTTTTCTAAAAATAAATAAGTATTACTTATATGAGCCAAAGATAGGGTAATAGCAATTATAGCTTTGGGGATGCTATTACTCTCCCATGCTTCTCATATATTTGATTCTTGACTTATTAAAATAGAAAAAAGGGTTTTAGCAAAAAATACAGCTAATAAAAATAAGATTTATTATTTATTATTTGTATATTTTACACTTTTAAAAATTTCTTCAGTAAACTAAGCATCATATTTATGTTTAAAAAACACAAGTTTATGACTTAAATAACACAAAGAACATAAAAGGCTTTAAAATGCTTAAGCTGGTGCCTTGGCTTAATATAATAAATAATGACCCAAGTGTTGGAATGGCCACTGTCAATGTTGGTGATTTTGTCACCATGGCTATGTTTATTTTTGACCTAATATCAGGAATATTCCTGAAAATTAGTCTTTGCTTGATAATATATAAATGACTGTAAGAGTTAGATAGCGTGCTGCGCTATTCAGAGAAAAACAATGAGGATAAATTAAACAAATTGTTAACTGCTTGAGCAGCACTAAACTAAATTGAGTGGAGGGGCTCATTAATTTTGCACCCTTGGATATATAATAGAAGACAGCAACCAAAACCAAAATGGAGAAGAGCATTTTCAACAGAAAGTCAGAAGTCAAATATGAGTAGGCAGGATATAACACGTCCAAGGAACTGCAAGAGAGTCAGCTGCAAACTGGAATATAGTGTCAGACATAGTTTCCACAACAGGAGCCAGTAGGCCAAGATATTTCAACATGGGTTTAAAACTTCCTTTATTTTCAGTATATCAGGGATAATAAGCTATCTAGAAACAAGTTTCTAGAGTGGGATAGGGGAAGCCTTAAGGTGATTCATGATGGGGGTGAGGGAGATTTTGCAGCTTCTGATTGGCAGGCAAGAATATTTTCAGCAGTTGGAAGGCCTGCGTTGGAATTCAAGTTGATGGTGTCATAATTTGAAAAATCCTGGCAACCAGCGGGTCAAGCGCTACAATCTCCAACTAGTAAATAACATGTGATTTTCTTGTCATAATTAATTAGAGAAAAATATGGTAAATCCAGATTTTCCAGGTCTGTTTGGGCAACCCCAGCTTTGACCCATTTTTTATGTCAATGATTGTGTTTAAATCATCTATTTCTTTCAAGGGTTTGGCGGCTGTTCTTTGCTGGTTTCTGGCTCTACAGGGGTGTACTATCATTTCCATTTAATTTTCTACCATAACAGTAACCCTATATCCTTTTGGGGGAAGGCAATTTAGACTTATGAGACCAAAGTGCTTCTCAGTGGATCTAAGAGACAATACAATTCCTATTGCTAACCTGATTAAGCCTATAATTCTAACTGTGTAATTTTCCTTGTTGAAAATGATCATCAGAGTACCCTGTCTTGGGGCTGCTTCACAGCCAATACAAAGGAGTGATCCAGCCAATTAAGGAAATTATAGCTGGCAAAGTCTACAAAAACCCTGTTTTGGATTCTCTGTTCATTTATGAGAACTTTAGAAAATCCAACCATTTATATCTTTATTCTAGACAACACTCCTTCTCACAAAGCCTAAGAAGTCAAAGAATAGTTGGATTTATGACTGATTGTTTGTTTGAACTGGCCTCCCCAAAGCTCATATTTGAATCTTATTAAACATCTTTGGGATTTTGTAATCTAATTTTCCAGCAGGCTTCAAAAAATCATAGTGGATCTCAATTTGGAGTGGCAAAAATCATGGGAAGTAATTCATATGGAAAATCTCAAGCACCTAGTCCAGTCTATGTCCAGAAGACTTGCTGGATTATTAGAGCCAGGGGTGGGCCTACCTACCACATTCTAGTTTTACACAATATTTAGTCTTGTAATTCATTGGTTTTTACAACAAATGCTGGAATTTTTGAAATATACTATTTTTGTAGCTTTTTTCCTGCTATTTCTTTCTCTTTACATGAAAAAATGTGGTGCATCTATTCATGTCAATCTTGGTGATTTTTATTAATTGTAATTTATTTTATTTAAATAAATGTGAAGTCCATTTAATTTTTGTACTGGTTGTATATCATTATCAAACTAATCCCACCCTCTCTAATTTATTAATATCAAAAAATTAATTTCACAGTTAAAAATACAGTAAGTCAATATTACAGTAGTTTTAAAAGGTGTGGTGCTAAGTAAAATTGACCCAGATTTAAACAAAACAGAAGTGAACTAGGGCTGCAGCAGGTTAAAAATGTGCTGATTATGGTAAATACTGTAATTGACACGTCTAATATGTTGTATTTTTGGATTTCAGATTCCCCTTATCTAGGGGAGTCCAAAATTTAAAAAACAGTCACAGATGGCTTTTTTAGACAATCCAGATTGTTGATACTTTTTAATATTTTTTAAAAAAAATGAGCTTGAATTCTTATCTTTTTCATTTTAAAATCTGAAGGAAAAAATCTGAAAATAAGCATCTGTCTGTGGATGTGTACAGCTACAATTCTGAAAAAATCATAGCCATGACAATTTTCCAGAATTGTTTTACAGGTCTGAGACAGATGTCTTCTTTTTTTATAAAGCAGCCATTGTTTTATATCTGCTGAAGCCCCAAAGTGAACCCAAATCTATCATTTTTAATATAGTAGTTTTAAAAGCTATGACAACAAGAAAAAATACTTCAGATGTAAACAAAAATAAAGCAGATGTAAACTAAATTAAAAATACAGTAGTTTTAAAAGCTGTGGCAACAAGCAAAAACAATCCAGATTTAAAAAAAAAATGAATTTATATTGATTTACAATAGATTTGGGTTCATTTCAATACACTTAAATCTGAATTCATTTTTTTAAATCTGAGTTCATTTTGTTTGTTGCCATAGATTTTAAAACTACTGTAAATACATCTATTTTAATTTAACATAAATTTGTATATTTTTAATTTTGTTTACATCTGGTTTGTTTTTGTTTAATTCAAAAGATTTTTTGCTTTTTGCCATAGCTTTTAAAACTACTGTATAAATTCATTGGCCTTTTTTCTATTTGCATCTGAGTTGATTTTGCTTAGTGCTACAGCTTTGAAACCTAATGGTTATTTGTTTTAATTCTTATATTTGCCATATTTTTAGTCTGACTTGAATTCTTTCATTCTGAAAGCTGTGAAAGTAATGTTTTACTTGTTCTTCTTAGATTAGTACCCACACAGAATTTGACAATGTTATTTCTAGGAACCATACTCCAAGAATATGATACCATTATTTATATTAATAAATATAATAACTTTTTATTATATCAGGAGTGATGTCAAGTTGTTAGATTGTAGTTTCTAGAAATTGTGTTGTTGGAATAGATGTGAGTACCCTTAGATTATATAAATATAATCTAAGATAATTGTTTAACAAGGTACCTATATATTTAAAAGGATTATGTAGGCTATTGTTTTCATGATTTACGTTACTTTTATAAATTTTTAAGAAAATATATTTGAATTTTTAATTTTTCATATTTTGAAAGCTCTTAGATAAAGCATACAAGAAACTTTTGGGGCAGGAAGATATTCTGTTGATTATTTTTCTGTTGACTGATTTCCTGTTAAATTTGATCCAAAATATAATTTTCTTCATATATAAATTTTTTAACTTTACAACAATAAAAAATACAAAATAATTAAAGTCCGCTCTACAAAAACTATTCTTTAAACCTCTTAATGCTCATATTTTATTTCCTGGCAGTGAAAGTTAATTTAATTAGTTTTTTTAAAAAGGTAAGGATTTAAAATCAAACCTGTTAAATACAAATAATACAATTAAAAACAACTATATGTGTGTATCATAGCTTTTATTAGTAAATATAGTATATTTAAATTTTTGATTTATTATAAAGCTAAAATAATTACATATGAAGAAACTTATAATTGGATCAAATTTTGACAGAAAATCAGTTGTCAGAAAAATAGCTAACGGAATATCTTCCTGCCCTAAATTTTTGGCTTACATTATCGTGTATATATTCTTTAAATCCTTGTATTTTAAACATAAGTATTTATATTTTTAAAGGAAATTACATTTGTTTTTTAAGTGAAAACTAAAATGTGACAACATATTTTGGCCAGTTTTGTGTTGATACGCTTTTTATCATTTTAGCTTATTTAGCTTACAAATGTTAAATTACAATTTCGCACCTGTTAGCTGTTTATTTTTGGGTTGTTATCCTACCCTATTCAGTAACAGAATTAGATGTTATCACTACATATGCTGTCAAGCACTTAATATGATAAACATGTCAGTGGCGCTCAATATGATTTTTTTGAAAAAATTGACACTTCTTGACTAATCTTATTTTTAAATAGTACGATATGCCATGATATTTAAAATTGTTAAGATGCATCAATATCTGTAAGCCTTAAAGACATTTGAAAATAAACATACTTCCAGAAACTCTAAAAGCAGCTATGCTTTTCAGATAAAGTGAAGCTTATGCATAGAAAAATGATTGAATCCTTTGTAAAAAACAATCCAAAAAGACGGGATTTTTAAATATTTATTTTGGCATTAAAAGCTCAGTTTATTGGCTTTTAATCAATAATTAAAGTTTTAAGTAAATATAAAAGCTTGCGAGGAGGCATTATTGATAAAATTATGGGACAATATATATATAATTAGGCAAGGAAATCAATGTGTTTTTAAAGGTACTCTAGATTTTTTGAACATTTTTTGATAGCATTATTATCATTACATGGATCATCCCTAAACTTAAATACTTATTTTAAATATAACACACCTTTAAAAATAATAAATAAAGGAAATATCAAGTCTTATATGTCATTGATTTGATTCGGTTCCAAAATTGATTTGCGCTCGCCTAGAATATAGAATATCCTGAAGATCTTCTCTATACAAGTAAGTTAAGTCATTCCGAAGGATTTTCAACTTTATTTCTAAGTTTAAGATGATTCGTGCTAATCTTACTGCTTAGTTAGTGCCTACAAATAAGAGTTACACTTTTAACCTCAACATACTTTCAAAACATATGATGATTTACTCTGCTGTTATTTGGGGTTTCCTTTTTGTTGTTGCTCTTTCTATAATGGCTATAGGGATCAATATCGCTCACTACATACAATATGGAAGATTGATATCGGTTGAGTAAAAACATGCTGCTCCACTTCCTAAGCCCATCCTTCCTTCGCGATCCTTTTTATGAACCACATCGAATTTTTCAAAATTTGAAGCTATAATAAATCGACGCAAACGCTAAATTTAAAAGAAGTTCTTTGAGGCAGCATACTTTTCGGATATAGTTTTTACTTTAACCCCTACAATTTAAATCATGACTTCCACACGTAAATGGCAAACATATTGCACAGACTCAGCTTTGTGCATTATGTTCTAAATCAACTAAGTAAATTTGCTGATTCTGATTTCTATTCTTGGTGTGAGTATCCTACAAAGAAATGTTCTCACGTTTCCTTATATTGTAGTTTTTATCACTAGTTTTTACAATATTATTGTAAATTTCTTCAATTGATTGGCTAAATCATGTGGTGGGGGATGTCATAAAATTCCCACTATTCTCGTGCTTTGTAAGTTAAAGGGCCAACTTGAGGTCAATCAAATGGTAGGGCCTTATACAGAATTGGTCCCAAATTTATAATGTAGGAGATTCAATGACTGAGAAGAGTCTATTTTCTCAGGTGGGGATAAGAGAGATGACTAGGACAGTCAAGGTCATGTATAATAAGCTCAAGTAACCAGGCAAGGTCAGTGGGGAGAAGTTTTCCAGGGCATAATGATTTTCTGCCTTCAGATCTGGAGGCAGAGTGAGAGGAGAAGCAGGAATGAAAAGGCCTTGGTTGGGCTCTCTGTAGATATATTCTGTCTGGGAATGAAATGTTGACTGTTGCAGAGCACCCAAGAGTAAGGACCTTAGTATCTATACAAGGTTATGTCAAGGAGGAATAATTTTGTATACAATGAGTAATTGTTGTTACTTCTAGTGGGAGTAGTAATAGGAACTGGTCTGGATAGGGATTCCTCTAGGGTTGGTTGTTAGGTGTCAGACTTGAGATGAAATAATGCTACTAAGAGATAGGATATGAGTTGATTGAACCAAAGGTTCATTAAAATCTTTATTAGAAAATGGTGGTTGTCATGAATTTGGACTCTTTAAAGGTTTCATTTGGCCTTGTGAATGGTAGTTCACAATTTGATCTATGCAAAAGCTATTCCTTTTGCTTTTGTCCTGAGGTTTTATCTTTACCCAAATATGGATCAATGTCAATACCTGAGACTTCCATATCCTTATCAGCCTCCCACCACTTGGAGTATCCCCACTAAGGCTATTAGAATCAAACATTTGGGTATTAAATTTAAAGCCCCTTTTCCAGTAAAACTAAGCTCATTCTTGCTCATTAATTTTGACATTGGATTTTCAGCACTCATCTTTCATTTGCTAGTAAGATTATATTATTAATATCCAGATTAAGCAGGCTTAAAGCCAGAACCCCAAATCTTACATATTAAGGCTTTTTCCTGAGCTCTTTTCTATGTCAGGTAACAAAGTGTAACATGACAGTGATGCCAACCAAGCATGAGGGGATGGGTTTTATACCCAAAAACTAAAATTTTAGCTTCTTTAATATCACTTGGGGCGGGCTTATCTGATCTAGCTAGATGTGGAATGTGATTGTAGTGACTCTAGCACTGAAAAGGACCAAATTCTATGGGAAGGATTTATCTGAGAGCAATTCATCTGGCTTAGGGGCTTGGGTTGAACAAGGTCCAGCTATCTCCTCTATATTTAGAAAGCTTTGGGTGTCACTTCCCTTACTGGAGACATCATAGTTTTTTGGGAGTGGCCAAAAATTATTAGCCCAGCCTCAGGAGTGATGCTAGAGGCTGGGCCTGCCAGTGGTTTTATTTTGGGCCTCTCTCAGCTTCCTGAGCAGAAATCACCTCCACTGAGATGAAACCTGAGGGCTGATACCAATATAATGATCTTTTGGAATATTTTGCTGTTATCAAAAGGGTTTTTAATTTTCTTTGGGTTTTGTGATCCAGATCAACCTATTTATGGGTCCTAGATTTGATCCAGGTCACATTCCAAATGACAATTGCATAGAAGGCATCAGGGGTGAGTTAATCCCATTTTTGTATTTTTTCATTCCTATTAGGCCTGCCTGCAACTACTGGGGTGATCTAACTGTCAGGATACACCCTAAAAGGGGATTGAGATATTATAATTCAGTTTTTAGTTTAAATAGTTTAAGCTTAAGGGATTAATAAAGCTGAATTATTTTAAGACACTGTGAAATATTGACCAATATATTTTATTCCCTGCATATGGATTTTATGGGATCAAAGAGCTCATTATATAAAATTGATGAAAATTATTTAATCAAACTTTATCAAAAGATAATAATATTTATAAAATTTCAGTGATAAATGTTGTAACTGCTCCATGGGCAACATTTATATGAAAGAGGAAAAAATGGAAGAAGAGTTATTGTTTATTTTAATGAGGTACATAAATTAGTCTTCAAACCTGTTGAGATAAACAAATATTATTCAGCTTAGAACTCATAGGTTAAATCACACAATAAATTTCAGCTGGAACCAGTTGAAGGCCAATTTACTCAATAAAACTCCCATTTATCTAGGGCTGGAAAACAAAAATAGTCAACCACAAAAAAATATTCAATTCCAAATACCAGAAATAAGACAGCAAGCATATGGGAATCAAATTCAAAACGCACACAATCCAGTCACTTCCTGAAGCATTCTACATCAAAATTGATAATGAGTGTGTGGCAAATATGATACAAACAGAGAAAAATTAGGTTAAGTTCAAACACAAAACAACTCACTTTTTTTGAAAATATTGATTTTTTTGGGACTCAAATGGGAAATAGTGGATCTCAAGAGAGAATCCACCAAACTCTATTCAGGAAAATAAAGCATTATTTTCAATGTATGTGCTTCTAAATTTGATCATTTATGACTGAGAGGATGTCTCAAATAAGACCACACACTTAAACAAAATTAATAATCTGAAAATACTTTGCTTTTCTGTTTTTAATATAATTTTTATTGTTTTTGCTTACAAGGAGTTTCATAAGTGGAGATAACTTTGATATTATTGAGGAGTAATGCCAAGAGCTATTCCAAGCCCATGCTACTTAATAAGAAAACTTAACTGTCATTTTTAGAGTGAAATGGTAATCTGCATGGTTCAAGGAAATATGATGAGGATATAATAAACAAATTGTGAGTTGCTTGAAAAGCAGGAGACCAAATTGGGAGGACTGCTTCAACATCTTGGATCTAATGGTAGTGTAACAGAAGATGTAGGTAGAAATTTTCAGTAGGCAAATGATTTGTAGGGGTAAATTAGAGAAAGAATCTGAAGGTGTCAAAATGTAAAGCGCAGGCCAGGTTGCGGCTATGGAATTGATGGCAACCTTGACAGCAACATAGGCTAATCTCACAAAGACAGGGACAAACAGCCCCAGATGAGCCATCATTTTTGGATAAACTTTCTTTTATTTTGAGTGAAGTTAAGCTATCTAGAAACAAGTTTCTAGAGGGGAATGGGGAAAGTCTTAAGGGAATTCAGGATGGGGGAGGAGGGGATTCTGTGGCATCTGATTGGTTGGCAAGAATATTTTCAGCAGTTGGGGGCCTGCATTGGAATTCAAGTCAATGATGTCATAATTTGAAAAATTCCAGCAACCAGCAGGTCAAGCGCTGCCATCATCAAATAATGTATAACATGTGATTCTCTTGTCATAATTATTTGGATAAAAATATGGCAGTCCATATTTTCCAGGGCTATTTGAGCAACCCCAGCTTTGATCCATTTTTTGTCAAAGACGCCATTTAAATTGCCTATTTCTCTCAAGGGTTTTCCAGTGGTTCTTTGCTGGTTTTAAATCTTACGGGAACACACTATTCCTTCCATTTGGTTTTCTACTGTAACAGCCATGGCCCCTGTGTATACCCAATTAAACTTAAGTTGTGAGGAGGCCAAGTTGTATGTGTCTTCAGGCCCAGCCATGGATGGCTTTTCTGATAGCTGGTAAATTGACCACTGAGGCCAGGCCTAATCTGAGCCTGTGCCACACTTTAGGGACTGGGTAACTGTGTTCCCATTAAATAAAATCTAATCATTGCTTGACAATCTGGGCCAATCAAATCAAGCCCTGCCTAATCTGGGTCCCAGTATGACCCATTAGCCCTCATAAACAACAACTAGCAACTAATACAGTTGTTGAAGAGATTATGAGCCTCAAACAGAGCGGCTTAGCTTTTGCAAGAATTGCCACCTGCCTAAAATTTGCTGAGGCAGTGGTAACGCATGAATGATGAGCCCTCTTGAAGAGAGGCAGTGTAAAGCTGACCAAAAATCCAAAGAAGCAAATTGATTCCCAGATCAAGGATGCTTATCCTATCATGCTTACCCTTCTTCAGTGAGACCCCTACTTCTGAATGACTGAGGTCTGTTGTCTACTTGGGCCCCATGGCATCTTTATAGCCTGCCACACTGCACAGCTCTTGATTCATGGGTTTTTAGTCAGGGCTCTGATTCTGACCAATCAGCTGGCCAATGAGTTAGATGATGGCTCTGATTTGCCCTATGACCCTGTGATTGGTGCCACAATCACCCGCTGCCTGTCCTCAATTTCTGGCAATGTCATATTTATATCTTATTATAAATTGACATTCCAAGTCCATGATTATGGCACTTTGAGTAAAAAAAAACACCCCCAAGGGCAAAAAGAAAGAAAAATAGGGCACAGTCATTGGTGCATTCCTTGCAGCTTCCCTAAAAGGGACTGCACTTTACCAAGCCTTGTCCAGATACACCAATAGGTATGCATACAGAAGGTTTCTCTTGCATTTGCTCAATATCTGGAGATTAAACAATTCAAAATACTGTGTTTTCCTGAACCATCAAAATTGAATGTGGTAAAGAGTCATAAGGTAATATTTGAGGAGGTGGGAACAATGTGTCAATATTTACTGCCAGCCATACCAGCGTACACTTGGGGAATGTATTGCTCTACAATATTGTGGACAATATCTGAGAGTGCAACCATAAGACATTTAATCAGCTTTTTCTTGTCACAGAACCACACTATAATATTCACATTTCAGAAGGTTTTAGACATGCTTATAAAGCTGGCCCTCAACACCTGTAGCAGTATACAATCATCCAGGGATATGCAGCCGCTAACTTATAATTACCTTGTATACCAGTAAATCACAGTGATTTCCAAGAAGGAGTATGATGAAATACATCACCAGTTTCTTCAATCCAGCCAAGGCATTCACATGTTCCAAGTACTTCCTACCCCCTTAGTTCCCAGTCAACCCTCCCAGTCTAATAAAGCCCAACCACACACACACCAAGCTGGTAATTTTTTCTGCCACCCATCCCCACCTGCTCATCAACTAGTTTTCTAACTCAGCTCTCATGTTTTTCCAAATAAACCTTATTCCATCAAACATTTTTATTTAAATATACATTATTAATTACTTTATTTTTTAGTTTTTTTAATGTGATATAGTAGTTTTAAAACCTGTTGAGATAAAAAAATTTCATTCAGTTTAGAACTCATATGTTCAGTCACACAACAAATTTCAACTTGTTAGATCTAAATAGAAATAATTCCACAGAAAATGTGCGCTATTTGGAAAATATGTCCAGTCATACAACAACCTACTCAAACTGGGGATAAATGCTTAATGATTCAACAACAAGTGTCTCAAACACTAGAACACATTAGTTTCAGTCAGAGAACAAGTCTACTATGCTTACTATATTTACTATGTTTTGGTGAGCACATAGAACATCAGTCACAAAAGTTACAAACTTGATATAACAATGAGCCCCAATAGCAACTGAAACAGACAACAAAAATATCAAATATCAAAACAAATCAATGAATCTATAATACTATTACCAGATTGTCCTAATTAAGAATACAATATAGAATAAAAAAGGAAACAAATGTTCTAAGTGTCTGTTTTGGGATTAGAATTAATAAAAAGATCAAATTTATCCAAACATACAATTAACAGTGCACATTTACAACCAAAAATAATTAATATAGAAATGTAAAAATCTAATTTGAAATAAATGGTAATGACTACAAGCTTTCATGCTAATATATATGGAGAGATAAAAATTACAATAAATCATATAGATAAAGTGTTTTTAGCTTTTATTTTATTTTTATACCAAAATGGAAGCTTCACAAAAAAAGAGTACAAATGCACCTGTTGTGCACCGTGGTTGTGGTCATCCTCATGGGTCAAAAAATTGAGTTAGGGGAAACAAGTGCCAACTCAGGAAGGAGACAGGAGAGGAGAAAATAACAGTGAGGTTTCACTGACACAACCAGTTGAAGGTGCACAAGGTTAAAGGGCATGGAGCATAAATCCTAGGGTCCTTGTTGCAGATTTAATGGATTAGACATTACAGATGCCCATTTAGGATCCAAATCAATGAAACGCTTGTGCAATTGTGCAATTGCAACATATTTTTACATGAGTTAAATACGTTTGAAACGCTTAAAAAATGGGTATTTGAAGTGTATTTAAAGTGTGTATCTAGCATGGGCTTTACTTCCAAGGTTATAAATAAAGCGGCAAAATAATTGCCACTTACCTCCATTAGGCAAGGCGTGTGAAAGTGGTTGTTTTCTTGTTCAGCTCTTTCTTATGTGCCTCTTCCCTCTCCTCCTTTTGGCAAGTCCTTTGGTCAGTGCATCCTTCCCTCTGGTGGTAATTCCACCGCCCCACACTATATTGGCACACCACTATCAAATAAAATACCAGTTTTGTCTTTATATCTTATATTCTTCTGTCTGCACTAAGACTACCACTATACCTCCAAAGGTATAGTATTAATAGTGAGGATTGCTTATTAACTATTTGTATAATTAAGCAACCATTTCCACATTTTACAACAGTCCTCAAGCTGACCAGAAACTACACCAAGGTCACCACCACCAAAACAGTTAATGATGTCACCACAAAAATGGTGTCTTTTGTATATGACCATGTATACTGCTGTGATGGTGTTCTAGATAATATCATGGAGAAGATTAAACCAGTGCTTGATACTAGCTACAAGCCTTACATGATTGATGGCAAAAAGCACAATGATGACAACAAGCCACAGTATTTCCAAACCACAAAAGGTCAGAAGGTACTAAAAAAATTGATGTGTTCTACAGCCAAGTGCCTATGCTCTGTGTTGCAGCTGATCCTGAAGAGCTCTGCCTGCCTCTGAAAAGCCCAAGTATCATTTCATCCTCAACGCCACATGTGAGACCTTTATCAGGCTTGTCAAGGATATTTGTGAATTACAATAAGGCCACAGATATTGTTGGTATTTTGGAAAAATCTGCCCACAGGCTCTGTAAAATCTACCTGAAAATGGGTTCTGTTCTCATTTTGGAGAAATCTGAGTGCAAACCAATCCTATTGGTTAAGGAACACAAGTGGGCTATCTGCCAGTGGATCAATCAAAACTGCCATCTTGAACTGGAAAATATTTAGTCAATGATTGAGTCCACTTTTGGAATTAGGGCTTTGGTTTCCACCTGCTATTACGCTGTGAAGAGTCTAAAATTCTCATGAAAAAACCTCAGGGTTTTTCTATACAATTGGAATAACCCAATGAAAATCCAATACTGCCAAAAATATGCCAATACTTATACTGCACTAAAGGAGAAAGAGACAGTCAAAATCTGCTACATTGATGAATTATCCTTTGTGTCATCCATGCACAATAAATATGATTATGTGTCTAAAGATAACAAGGATGATGTGTCCTGGCAAGCAGCTGTGTGTTATGTTGTATAATATATGGTAGCCCTTCTTGGTCCCCTTGGCCTTGAGCTCTATCAAATAATCAAGGGTTCACACAGCAGTGATACATTTCTTTGATTTCTCCAATTGGTTTAGGACTACCTCTGAATTATTGGTTTGTGTTTTACTAAGGGTATTGTATTGTATTGTATTGTATTGTATTATTTTGGGCTCCACAAGGTGGCTGATATCCTTGAGTAATTTCCAATGATTGAGCCAGGCAAAGAAATTGGCTCCCAGCAATTGGCTATAGTGCCTTTGCACCTGTTATTTCTACCTGTCTATTCCCCATTCCTTAATCCAATTGAGGAGTTTTTTGGCTGGCTCAAGCAAGCCAACAAGAAGGGGATATCATCTGGGCCAAATGATTTGTTCAATTTGCTGCAGGTTGGTGTTCATACTCTCCCAGCTGAGACTGTGGCCAAATTTTATGGCCATGCTGATTTGTTTCTCTCTGCATGTCTCTCCAAGCAGCCAAACAATTAAAGGCTTAACAATTCCAAATATTCTTTGTATTTTATTTTTTAATATCTGTCTTTATTTAGTTTAATTTTTATTGATGGTCTCCCTGAGATTCTGATTGATGTACCACCAGGTATAATAAAAATTAGCAAAGCAAAGCCAAATGAATTAATGAACAAAAAATTAACTTTTAACATATATTTATTTTTTGTAGATGAATGGTTTAAATAGGTTAGATTTTAAAAGTAGACATATATAGGGGATTAAAACTTTGAATTTTTACTTAATGAGCTTTATTGGGATGTAATCAGTAAAATTCCAGGACTTATTTTTGAAATAAACTGGAACTTTATATTGCTAAAGCATATGTTGACATGGCTCCTGTACTATATAGCTTGTGGAGGCTTGAGTATGAGAGCACTGTGATACAATTAGATAAGAGGATCTTTTCTGGTGGAGCTGACATTCCATAGGTGGCAGCAAGAATAACTATGTCCTGAATAATGTGCTCAATTGAGCTGTACCCAGGCACAATCCTTTTTACATCTAGTAAATATCAAATTTTTGTCAAGCTTAATTATTATGTCTAGTGTGTTGCAAGCCTCTTCTTTAATTACCTATCATTATAACAAGGCCTAAGTATATAATTAAGTGAATTCTCTTCCCTGAAAACAGGGCAAAGAACTCACAAAAATTATTATACAGTAGTTTTAAAATCTATGGCAACAAAAAAATGAATTCAGATTTAAGCAAAATTTAAATGAACCCAAATCTATTTTAAATCAATATAAATTCATTTATTTTTAGTTTTGTTTAAATCTGAGTTCATTTTGTTTAAATCTGGATTGTTTTTGCTTGTTGTCATAGCTTTTAAAACTACTGTATAGGGTACTTATTTTTTGGGGGGGTGTTATTGCAAAGCGTTTTTCCATGGTCAGTGGGATTCCAGTCCTTTCAGAGCACCAGGAGGCCCCAAAGTCTCCAAGGATGCCCACAACACAGGACAGCAGAAAAACTGTAGGTAAGGTTGGTTAATTTTTCTTTAATTTTTTTAGGACATGTGATATTGTGTACTCTGGTGGGAAACAGAACTGAACTTCTTCTTGTCCTCTCTCCATTTTGGGTAAGTTGCAATACAGCATGGTGTTGATAAAGTCTTAGAAAAGGAGGAAAAATAGCTGGCAGAATTTGAGGGACAGAACATAAGGCCAAGATGGATCTTTGGGGCTGAAACCAAAGCTGCAATCCTGCCATTCAGTGACATCTGGTTTTTGTTGGAGCTGTGCTAGTTGAGTTGGGTTGATAGGGTAACTTTTGTTTAATTCTTATAGCATTTTATATTGGGTGGTTGGCTTCAGTACCAGATGACACTCAGTATGGGGGAATAGTTGCTGTAAAAGATCTTGGTCACATGTAGTTTCAGGAATTGTTGTATTATGCCTTTGTTCTCTTCTATAAATAAAAAAGTTAGTATAATCTTTTTATTTATTTGATTTTTTATTTTTTACTTTATTATATATCTTTACCTGTTGCCTCCTTGACAGGGGCTGCTTCACATGCCTTCTCACTTGCAGGTTGCTGATCATCTTCTGTTAGTCTTCTGTTTATTTTACTTTTTTAGTTTCTCAAGCATCTCTGGATCCTTTGCCCATGCCTATGCAGTCACAAACCCCTATGGTTTGAACTGAAGGTCAGCTAGAACATCTTTTAGTACATTTAAGAGCCTGGTTGCAAGTTTTTCTATTGTATTTGGTATCTTTTTCTTCAACGCCTTCATAATAAGTTTGTTTAGTTTGTCACCTTTTAACACCACCTCCTTGAGCATGTCCTTCACCTTTTGATTAGCCTCCTTAATCTTGGCCACTACTGTATCCATCTCATTGATCAGCACCTCTAATTCCACCATATTTTTCTTGTGCTTATACCAACCCCTTTTATGTCAATAAAAACATCCCAATAAAATATATCTATTCTTTTGCATATAATTAATATGTAATAGATATATCATTGAATATAATTATGAAAGATTTAATTAGCTTTAAGTCATAGTGTTGAATTGATATTAATATTTTGTATATTGTTTGTATATACCAACCCATTCCAGGTATATGAATGACATGTTTTGTTCAGGCACATGTTTTGTCCAAGTATAAAATAATTTGTTCTTAAATCAGTGTACCAATTATGATCCATAGTACAAATTTATTAAAAAAGATAATCACTTTTAGGGGGTATAAGTAAACCATAAATTTCAAGGTGTATATGTGGTTAGATGGATTATTTTTATTCATTCTATAAATTTCCATTAAAAATTCAATATTATTGTAGCACTACAATAAAGTGAATTTAAAAAACTACAAGTGCTACAGACCAACCAATCAGAATTGGCATTAATTTTTGTTGTCTTTGTGCTTGGCCTAGACAAGACACACCTCTGTTATTGCGCCCAGTTTAAATTAGTAAAATAAATCTGTTGAAAATAAAACATGTCTTTGTTTACCAATTGACACACTTAATTGTAGTTGATCTAGCACCCAAACACTGGCTTCTCTGGTGCTATATTGACCACAAGTCAGTGTTCCAATTTTCAAATAAAGACATGTCTTATTTTCAGAAGGCTTGATTCAATAAGTTAAACTGGGTGCAATAACTGAGGTGTGTCTGGTCTAAGCCAAGCACAAAGGCAGTAAAAAATCAACACCAATTCTGATTGGCTGGTCTGTAGCACTTGTAGTTCTTTAAATTCACTTTATTGTACAGTAGTTTTAAAGGCTATGGCAACAACCAAAAATACCTCAGATTTAAACAAAATGATTTCAGATTTAAACAAAATCCAACTCTCAGGTTAAAATATACACTCTGTTAACAGGGTTTATTGGCGTTAATGGGAAAAATGAGTCAATACAGAAAATAAGTGCTCACACGCAAAGCAAACCCATTCAAAATACAATCCAAAATACATTGATTCACAAACAAAATGGTGTGAGTTGACTTTTGGTGTACATATGTTTACTATGTGAATCAGTGTAAAAATACACCCAAGCGTGGTGAGTCAAAACTCAAACCAAAAACAAAACACAATAGCAACTCACTACATAAACAAAATCACTCACACAATGTGTGCAATGGATTTTAATCATGAATGATACCAAGGTATCTAAAATAAGACACAAGATCTGAAACATAAATTTTAAAAATATTGTGTTGGGTGTTTGAATTTGGAAGTAAAATCTAGGAAAATGGGTGGATTTTTTTGAGTATTCTAAAATGGGTGTTGTAAACCCAAAAACAACTAATTAAGAAATAAAAAATCTATAATTGGGATGTTGGGTGGGGAAAAATATTAATTAAATATCCATATTCAGATAAAAGCAAAAATTAAAATTAGGGAGTAACTTAATTGAAAATTATTTAATATTTTATTAAATTTTAAAATGGAAGGAACACAACAACAGTGTACTAATACACCTGTTGTGCACCGCAGTTGCAGTTGCCCCTGCGGGTCAAAGAATTGAGTTAGTGCATCCCAAGTGCCTACTCAAGGAGGAGATGGGAGAGGAGAGTTCCATAGTGAAGCTGAACTGACACAGATGGTTCAAGGAGCACAAGCTGCTAGGGTGCAGAGCATAAACCCTTGGGTCCCAAAGCTGACCCAGAAGCCTGCCAAGGTCACCACTACAAAGAAAGTTAGAAACAAGGAGGTAGAACTTAATTTGTATGTGTTTGATGTTGTGTACTGGCAAGAGTTGGTCCCATCAGCCATGCTGGAGAAGGTGAAGCCTGTACTTGATACTAGCTACAAGCTCTACGTCAGTGATGGCAATTTGGAGGACGACAAGGAGCCCCAGTTCTATCAAACCAATGAGGGACAGCTGGTGTTAAAAAAGGTTGCAGCCTTCTATACCAAGGTACCTATGCCCTGTGTTGTGCCCAATGCCAACGAGTCAATCCTCACCGCTAAAAATCCCGCCCAAAAGCGCATCCCTGATATCAAACACATCATCCTTCTTAAGCTAATGTGTGAATCTGGTGACTACAAGGCAGCTGTGGCCCTTGTTGGAGTGGATCCCAAGTACGCCAGCAAGACCTTCCAAATATTCATCAATACTGGTTGTGTCCTTGCCACAGAGAAATCCTTGCGTGTTTCCACCATGCTCACCAAGGAGCACAAATGGGCAATCTGCCAGTGGATCACCTGGGACTGCCATCTTGAACTGGCAAATATACAGGCCATGGTCAAATCTACTTTTGGGGTTGAGGCCTTGATTTCCTTTTACTACCATCTGGTGAAGGGAATGCAATTTTCTTGGAAAAAGCTCAGAGTATCCCCCTACAACAGAAACAGCCCAGCCAATGTTGAGACCCAGAAAAACTATGCAGAGGCGTACACTGCCCTCAAAGCCAAGGGGACGGTAAAATTTTACTATATTGACAAATCAGCATTTGCCTTGTCAATGTGCAATGGGTATGGCTATGTCCCCAAAGGCTCCAATGATGGGGTAGCTTGGTGTGCTGCCATCTGCGCCACAGCCTACTCAATGGTGGCTTTTCTTGGTCCAAAAGGGACATTCTGTATCAAATTATATTGGGTTCTTACAATAGCTGTACCTTTCTGTCATTTCTCCAATTAGTCCAGGAGCACCTGAGGCGCACAAGCCTGGGCTTCACCAATATGATTGTGTTGGACAACATTGGTCTCCACAAGGTGGCTGATATTCTTTGAGGAATTCCCAATGATCAACACAAGCATTGCAGTGGGCCCCCAGCAATTGGCCACGGCAAATTTATGCCTTCTCTTCTTCCCAGCTTATTTGCCCTTCCTAAATCCCATTGAGGAAGTCTTTGGGTGGCTCAAGCAAGTTGTCAAGTGAGGAACCCCAACTGGGACCAAAGACCTCTTTAATTTGCTATAGGCCGGGATCCACACCCTCCCAGCTGAGACCATGGCCAAATTCTATGACCACGCTGATTTGTTCATCCCTGTGTGCCTAGCCAAACAGCCAATCAATTAAAGGCTTAGTGTGTCCAATTTTTTTATATTCTCTTATTTACTATTCAAGATTTATTAATTATCATTTTAGATTTAGATGTTTTCCATGCCCGCAATCACATTCAGAAGATCCATCAATAGATGTAAGTAATTTATTTATTTTATTATATATTATTTTATTGTGCCATCTGAGGTAATCCCAAACGCTTGATACTGGATTACGCAAATAGATTTGTACCACTTTGTCAAATAAATATAAAATAGTCTTATAAAAATTAAACATAAAATGTACAGGTTGGAATTTATTTTATTAATGTATAATTTTATGCTTTTATGAAACCTGTTTCTGTGATATATTTTGTAAAACTGGTTTGCTGAAATAAGAATTAGAAATTTTTATTATAATAAAAATAATATGAATTGTAATTATTTTTATTAGAAGAGAGAATTTATTGCAAATGTCTATAGTGGGTTCTTCGGTATGTACCCACCCTGAAATGGAGGTGGCGCACAACCTCCACCGCCACACCGTGGACAGTGGATACGCCCTTATTAAAAAACTCCCTCCTGCTGGTGAAGGGGAGTAAGGTAAGGTGTAAACTGAGGAGCAGCTTTTTGGGCAGGGCTGCAAACCTGTAAATCCCTGCCAGGACCAGGGCGTCTTGGATTACATGGTCCACTGAGTCATATCCAGGGGGACCTTCTTCCTGTTGAGTGCAAGCTGGGCCTTGTCAATTCCCAGAAGGACCCTGTCTAGATCCTCTATGCTGGCGCTCATCCCAAAGAAGAAAAGATAGCCAAGGTAAACCACCAAGTGAAGCCTTTGCCCAGCAAAGGCTTCTGTGAACTCACACAATTTATTATAGACCGCGCTGATCTTCTTGTTGTGCCTGGTCTTTGCAAAGGTAAGATCCATTGCCAAGGGGAGCCCTGTCTCATCTGCATTACAGGCTAACCCAAAGTCTGCAAGGAGGATCTTAGTTTTCTTGACAGCTGTTGCATCTGCAACAGCCAATTTGCCCACCGCGCGCCCAAAGTTCTCCAATAGGTAAGATAGGGTGTGCTCCAACAAGAAGCAGAAGCAAGCAGCCGCATGAGCCTGGCCCATCTCTGGTACATTCTTGAATGGGAGCGTTGCCAGGACGTCCCAAACAAGCTCAATGGAGTTTACACAGTAAACTCCACTGAGGTTAACCAGGTCCAGGCGGATCAGTTGGGCATCCTTGTAGGCAGTAACTGCCCACTTGGATGCCCCCTCTCCATGTGTCAGCCCAGCCAATGCCTCCCTGGACATAGGAAAGGACCCATGGATATGGTCCTCCAGCTCCTGCACAACAGGGGAGGACAGATAAAATTGCTTGGCCACATGAGTGGCATAATTTTCATAAAAGGTGGCCAGGACAAAGGGGACCAGGACTTGGCAGAGTTTGCTGTCTACGTTTTCTAAGAGAAAAGGTAAGTTTTTTGATAATTTATTAATTTTGTTTTTTAGGCTACCTTCTTGTGTTTTTTCCTTGCCCGCAGCCTTGGCTAGATTGACCATTCTTGGCGCAATCAATTGCGCTGGCAATCCAGTATCATCTGCCCTGGCACGCTTGGCAGGTTTGAGATGTTCATACATCTCTGGGTTGTCAACCCAAACAGACAGCACAGAAAGATTGTACGCCTTGAACTGGAGGCCCTTGACCACTGTCTTCTGGATATTGAGAAGACACTCAATGGTCTTCTCTGGGGTGTCTGGCATTCTTGACATTAGTGCCTTTGCAGACACTTTGTCAATTTTGTCCTCAGTGAGGACGGCAGACTTAACTTTGGCTTTGACTTTGCAGTTGATGTCCTTGATTTTTAAAATTGCCAAGTTGAGGTCTTTGAGTAGTTTTTTGAGTCCTCTTATTTGATTTTTTTACTAACCTTTCCATATGTTTTTATAGCTTTTTCCCCAATAAAATCTGTATTATTCTGATACTGTTGCCTCTTTGTCTATTCCTTTTTGTTTTCCCATCTACTACATTATCCCATCTTTTTACCCATTTTGTATATGTTTTACGCTCATCTCAATATGTGTTGTTTGCTTTGTGTTGGCATTGTTTCTTTGATTACCATATTATTTTTTGCGCTTGACATAGCTCCTTGTGAAAATATTAACAATAATTTGGTGATCAGCTAAATTTGAATTATAAAATTATAGTGTTAACTGTTTTTAGATAAAGTTGTTACTGATCCAAATTTAAAACCTTAATGATAAACTTTAAGCCAATCAGGAGCCTAATGATAAAGTGATTTTTGTGACATAAAGGGTCATTCAATAATTCTTTGGTGCATGTGCGCTAATTAATATGATTGGCTGGATGTTTTGCCATTGTACGCCATTGCTGCTGTGGCAAGTTGTTGATGGACTAGTGCTAACCCAGTAGCTGATTGGGCACTAGTCCATCAACAACTTGCCACAGCGGCAATGGTGTACAATGGCAAAACATCCAGCCAATCATATTAATTAGCGCACATGCACCAAAGAATTATTGAATGACCCTTTATGTCACAACAATCTTTTTATCACTTGGCTCTTGATTGGCTTTAATTTTATCATTAAGGTTTTGAATTTTGATCAGTAACAACTTTATCTAAAAACAGTTAACACTATAATTTTCTAATTCAAATTTAGCTGATCACCAAATTGTTGTTAATATTTTCACAAGGGGCTATGTTTAAGTGCTAAAAATAACCGTGTTCTGGATCTAGATACACAACATAGTAAATATATGATTTTATAGAAATAAGCTGAACATAAAGAATAAAACCAACTATAAACAAAGAGAACATGAACATTTGAAATTCAAAAAAAGATAATATAAATAGAAAATGTTTGGTGACAGGGGTTTATTGGGGCAGGGGAGAGTGATGCCTAGGAGGCAGAATAACGCAGGAAGGAAGACGTAGAGGCAGTGCTGGCCTGGGGGTCTGGGATTGGGTGGATTGGGCTTGCGGGTTAGGGGTGTTGGTGGCGGGGGTGGAGGCAGGAGGATTTTTCGTGATGGCTGCCATATAACGCTTGTTGTATTCCTCATTGGTCATTGGCTGGATGGGCTGGTAAGTGGCAGTGGCCTGAGGTGGAAGGCGCTTATCCTTATGTGATTGGTTGCCCATGTTCACATGGAAAACCATTTTCGCAAACAATTCAGCCACCATCTGGCGGCCAAAGAGAAAATTGTGGTCAAGGACCCTAAGATAGAGGTTGTTGAAAGCCTGAGGGCAACACTCCTGTAATGTGGATCCCATGTTGAAGAAGACAATATCAGCCAGATGGATGTCTGCATGGCCGGCAGGGTAGACTGAGGCCTGGTGCCGGCGTCCCTGGATGGCCTCAAGGGCAGTGGAGCTACCCTCCATCTGGTGGCTCAAGAAAACCTGGTACTTGGAATTTGAGTCATCCCAGGAGTCAAGTAATCCACCAAGGATGTGGCTGTATGAGTAGCCATCAATGAAATCTGGGTTTGTCCAATAGTAGACAAAACCCTTGGCTGAAACAGCCAGAAATGCGCCAATGAACGTCCCCTTCTTGACCTTCTTCCTTCTATTCTTGGAAGCAGCTTTTCCTTGCTCGCCAAAATCATCAAAAGCTATTGATAGCTTGTAGTAAGAGATGGACATGACATCATCAGTTAGACTATTCAGGCATTAGACCAGGGTTGATTTGATGGCGGTATCATACAGGGAATCCTCAGTGCCATCCCATTGGTTGCTGGCAAAATTGGTAAGAACCTGTATGGAAGCCACCTTCCCATACATCCAGAGCTTCACCATGCGCTTAGACACCCATATGTTATGGTGCGCAAGTTGCTTCTGGACCTGGGTCAATGGAAGCTTGGGATCCCGCTAGAGGAGGTCAAGCATGATTGGGTACGCCTCATTGATTTGGGGCTTGGGGGCCTTCTTGGGCTTCTTGGCTATCCCAATCAAATTCCCCCTGTTCATCAGGTTGTTGAATTCCCACATTACAGTAGCTTGGGTTAATTGCAACTGGACGGCAATCTGTTCCCTGGACAGACCCTGTAGATTCAGTGCCACAATTTCCTGAAGAATTTGGGCAGTGATGATTTATTGCTTGGGGTGCTGGGCCAGGGGAGCTGAAGCCTGATTGGCTGTAGGGGGTTAGGTTGGCTGGTGGCAGGAAGTTGTTTCAAATCAAGGTTGTCATCCTGATTGGTTGGTTGGTGGGCAGCTTGTGCAGGGGTGAGTACAGGAGCAGGGGCAGAGCTAGACTCTAAGTGACTCTCAAACAAGTCAAAGCCATAGGGGTTGGTGGTCAGGTACAGGTCAGCTTCCTTGTTACCCGTCTCAAAGGCTTGGGTGTAAACAGGTGCCTCCACGTCCTGAGCCTTGCCTCCATTGAAGCTGGCTTGGCTGCTGGCACCATCAAAGATATTGCTGTTAAAAACCATTGTAAAAAACCTAGGATAAAATCACTAAAAGTAGAAATTTTAAAGTTTAATGATTTATTTTTATTGTAATCTCAAGTCCATATTTGGAAGGTTCTCAAAACCTTTTTCATACAAATCTGGAGCCATGAAAATGGATATAATGCCTCTGTTCCTAAATTGGATAGCTGTTGATTGGCTGTTAAACTGTTATTTTTCTACTTTAGGCTGCTAATACTACACATCTTGTGTGAGTTCATTTTGTTTTGTGCTTGTGTAATCTTGCTTCTAGATTGCTTAAGTTTTGTTTCATTTTAGTTCTTCTATCGGTGCCTCATATGAATCCTGATTGGATTATAATATACTCTGGAATAGCATCCATCCATTTCACTTGTTGCATCAGTTCATTTTGTTTGTGGTTTGAACTACACCGCTTGATGTTTGATATAATTTTGTATAATGGGCTAGTGAAATTTTGTTTTTTTGTTTGACAGTTAATTTATTAACTGAAATTTTTTAAATTAATTGAATCCTGAATCTCGCGCAACTTGGATTTTGTTTAAATCTGAAATCATTTTGTTTAAATCTGTGGTATTTTTGGTTGTCACCATAGCTTTTAAAACTACTGTAGTGCTACAATAATATTAAATTTACTGTAAATTCAGAACCTAAAGGTAAAAATACAGGATTGTCATATCCTTGGTCTAGATTTCAAATTGCATTTGTGGGCAACTCAGCTGAGTGAAAAATAAAATATTTAATAAAATCAATTATTTAATTTTCTTTTTCAATATATTTAAATTGGAAATTTTCAAATCCTTTGAGTAGATAACTCAACTAACTAAAGAAAAAAACACATCAAAAAATGTGGGATCCAGTATTTTTAAAATCTACAGCGACAAACAAAATGAAAATGAATTCAGATTTAAGTGAAATTGAAATGAACCCAAATCCATTTTAAATCAATATAAATTCATTTATTTTTAATTTTTTTAAAATCTGGATTGTTTTTGCTTGTTGCCATAGCTTTTAAAACTACTGTACATAAATCAGAAATGGGGGATTCTAATGTGCAATTTGGTATTTTTTAAGTCCAAAAAATCATAGACAACATGAAAAAATTAACAAATATGAAATTGTGGTATTGTCAAATCCAAGAACCAAATTTAAAATAATAAATGAGGTGAATTTTGAAATAAGTATAATTTATGGGCATCTCAAACAGGATGTCAAAGGATCTAGAGTGGATTTGTGCTAATTCTTTTAGGAATCATAGGCATTCTCAAATATCACCCAATTCCATTTTAGGACGGCTAAAATTTAGATGTTTGATTACAGTAGATTTTAAAAAACACTAATGATAAAATAGAATTGTATATTACAATCTATCTTATCATGCTGTCTTTTCCTTGATGTCATTGATAGTTCATTTGCTGTTGATAATGTGCTTGCGTTTAATTAGGATAGTTTCACCTCCAGTTGCCTTGGCAATAGCTAATCAAGTCGCCTCCACAACCACAGCTGGTCTTGGGGAGGCAACTTGATTAGCTATTGCCAAGGCAACTGGAGGTGAAACTATCCTATTAAATGCAAGCACATTATCAACAGCAAATGAACTATCAACGAATCAAGGAAAAGACAATGTGATAAAATAGATTATAATATATAATTCTATTTTATTATTAGTGTTTTTTAAAATCTACTATAATCAAGTATCCTTAATAGCAATACATTAACAATTTTGTAGTAAAGTGATAGTTTATCTTTCCCCCTCCTTCCTTCCTTCCTTGAAAGAAAGTTTGTTTGGCCCCTGGCTACACTGGGGGCCAAAAACTTTTAAAAAATTTCTGCGTCATCAGGAGGGTAGCTCATATATCATTATATGGTTTTGTGGCCGCTAAATTAGCGATTTAGAGTGCGGAATATTGCATCATTTACAGTTTAGACAATTTTACATTTTGCTTAATTTCATGTCTAAATATGGTTGTTGAGATTGGATTTTTCATTTTATTTTATCCAGAGTGGAGCTTTTTGATTTGGGTTGATTTGTCCTAGTTTCTTACTGTAAATTCAATTTGGATTCCAGTTCCTGCAATTAATATATGAGTTTACCAGTGGCATTCAAAAGTGATTTGAAATTTGGTTCTTGGATTTGGTAATCCTGAAATTCCAAAAAAACATAGTAAACTTAATGAAAATAGTTGATGGATTTGAACACTTAAAATCTGATTCCAGTTAATTCATTTTGTCCATTGGAAATATGATGTTTGACTTGAACTTTTCAAAGGGTCTATGAGTTCCTGAATTTTTAAAAATCCAAGTAAAAATACAAGGAATTCAATTTAATTAAAAAAGGCTATCCCACAAAAGTGATTCAAAATTTGGACCAAGGATTTGACAATCCTCATTTTTACGTTCAGGTTCTGAATTTACAGTACTATACAACATATTTAGTTTCAGCATAACATATTTGTATGGGATACCAAACTTTATTGATAAACTCTCTCTTTTAATTGGATCCAAGGATATTTGTGATACTTTCTGAGAGAATGAGAAGTTTGACTTTTCAGATATTTTAAATAAAAAGCTGGAAACCTCACAGTAAAATGATTTTTTTGCTTTTAAACATTTTTTGGATTTTTTTATGTTGCAATAAAATAATTAGTGAATAAGTAATTTAAAGCATTCTGAAAATATAGTAACACTTTTTACTATGTAAAATTGAAAATTTCAGCATATTTTTGAGGTTTTTGGGCAGTTTTCATTAGACATGCTTATTTTTAATTATGCTAAAAGACAATTTGGCTAATTCTATACATTATAATGTCAAAAATGCAGGGCCTACCCCCAGCAAAGCTCCACACAAAAGACCACTTGCCCCTCAATTTAACTACTCTGGCACACACAGCCAAAAGCAGAAGCCAATTAAAATTTCCAAACAAGAAAATATAAACTACCAATAATCCAAATCCAGAAGCAAACTCAATTTAGCGTCTAACTCATTAGTGGGATCAAGCCACCCCCTACCCATCCAAGCAATCAATCAGCGGGTATCTTGTTCCTCCTAAAGGATTCACTTAAACTATATAATCTCTTATATCACAATAAAGACAATATCTAGTTTCCAAAAAAATTCCCCTTGTAACACTGCTAATATAGCACAGTTATGACAATAATGTGAAAATAGAAACAATCATTGATTTCAAATAAATCAATTTAGTTGACTCTTACACGAACCAATTTGATATTCTTAGATTCACCATCTTTTATATCACATTGACAATGATGTTTATCCTAGAGTTTTATATTATATTTGTTATTATACAATAAAAAATTGCCTCTGATTTGGGTACTGGCTTGCTATGAATAAAGTTTTAGACATCGGTAAGTGCTTACAGCACTAGGGTATCTCTTTTTTAGTTGTCATATTTATTAAACAAATTCAAACTTAAAACCAAATATTCATAGATTAGAGAAACCCTGAAGGTTATCCTACAAAGTCACATTCATTCCTTGTAAAATAAAAGTTGGTTTTTAAGAAAGAAGTATACTGACCCTTAGAAGGGCAGCCAGCTAGGGGGTCAATTTCCAGATTTGGCAATTTAAACTCCAAATGTTTACTTATTTAAATTAGATTATCTCGTTAAGCCATATCCAAGAAGATGAATTGGCATGTATCTTTACCAATGTTTTTCATATCAATGGATTTGACACCATTAAGGCTTCCAATAAACGCCCCATCTCCAGGTTTGAGGTGATCTTCATAATTAACAGCTATCAAGCCTCTGCTTTCAGGGCCAGGGACATGAATGTATGCCTTGCGCTTTTTTCCTTCAATGATAGGAACCTTGACTTTACAACCAGGCTCAAGCACACATTGGTATACATAAGTGTCTGAATAAAGTCCAAGTGTAGAATTGACTTTCTTGGTGATGTTCAAAAGTTCATCTTCCAGTGAAGCAGTAGATTCATTTGGGGCAGAATTTTCTTTGCACAAAGAGGGAGATTCCATTTCTGCACCTGGCATCTCTTGCCGTTTGAGATCTTCAGCTGTAACATTCTTTACTGGAACTTTATCAACAATGAGGTATGGTGATGCGATTGTTACAAGCTTATTTCTTGAAAGCGAACTATTGAAGTCTTTCTTCTGGTACTTGGGTTGAATGTCGCCAAAATTCGGTGCTAACCAAAGTTGTACATAGGTAGCCTCAGAATGCAGACTGGCGTTTTCTTCAATATGAGTTATACCCTTTCCACAAGTCATAACCTGAGAATGTCCAGCGGGGACGATTACATCATTATCTAAAGCTTTTGTGGGTTAGCAGACAAAAACAGTCATCTGATTACAATCTAGATGTTTGATCGCTCCCCCGAGTACTATTGTAATAATTTCGTAGTCCTGACGAACTAGCTGTGGGTATCCACCGCCTGGGAAAATTAGAACATGCCGTATTTCTTGGATACCTGGTTTTATCACTTCCTCATTTAGAATCCTGATCGCCCCAAAGCCAATAAATTTAGAATCATGATACTTGCCAAAACTAAAAGTATGATGCGAAGTTAACCAGCTTTGGTTATTGGAAACACCCCGGTCTTCACTTTTCCGAACCACAACTTGTATTAAACTACTTATGTTATCAGGAAGGTAAGGAAGTTCAGTTGAAGCCTTTTCGATAAAAGGCCCAGGTGTAAGCTTTGGTTTAGAGGCTGGTGCATCTTTATCTGTTGAAGCAGGGTTAAACCAAGCATTGATCTTTTCCTCGGAAACGAAGGTACGGAAAAGAAAATGCAATTATCTTCATTAAAAGAACAATTCCAAGAGGGATCCCAAGCATAGACAGCTGAGTCCAAAAAGCCGTTGCGATTTTTTCTTGGGCTTCCATTTTACTAAAAATAAAACAACATTAGACAGTGCTTTAAAGTTTCATGCATTGTAAAGATATTGACCAGTTGAAAAACTCCCAAAAACCTCTATCTGATAACAAGTTTAATTCAATACAGTACGGATACTTTTATTTCCTGTCCTTACTCCAGTCTTAAGATATCACCGACTTAGTTGGATTAGAAATCTTTAAGGAGACATGTAAGTGGTCCAGTTAACTCAATTACGTTCATTTTGTGGCTCGGTGTGACAATGTAACTGGGGCTTAATTTCATGACCAGATGTTTCATCTTAGGGTAAGAATGAAAATATAGCTTTTGAAAATGTATAGCAAAGCATCGTTTTGGATTGTTTTCGTTTGAGGAGCGACATAAGCGACATGAATTTAGAAGCCTATCAGGGCTGTTTCGGTCCAGCTCAGGCTAGCTTCTGGCTCAGGGCCACTCCAGTCAAAAAGTTATTATAGACTTACCAAATATTAATCAAAACTGTTGACTACAGCGGCCCAGAGTTGGAGACTAGCTGGAACTGGAATAAAGCTTCCATATTCCTATCATAGCTATTAAATTTCTAGTAATTATTAACTTACTAGGAGGTTTCCCGTCCAAGGACAGATAAAATCGAGTACAGTAGTTTTAGAAGCTATGGCGACAACCGAAATATGATTACATGATTTCAGATTTGAACGAAATCCAAGTCGCGTGAGATTCAGGATTCAATTAATTCAAATATTTTTGGTTAATAAATGAACTGTCAAACAAAAAATGAAATTTCACTAGCCCATTATATAAAATTATATCAAACATCAAGCGGTGTAGTTCAAACTACAAACAAAATGAACTAGACACAACAAGTGAAATGGATGGATGCTATTCTGGAGTATATTATAATCCAATCAGGATTCATATGAGGCACTGACAGAGGGACTAAAAAGAAACGGAATTGGAGCAATCTAGAATTGAGATTCCACAAGTACAAAACAAAATGAACTCACACAAGATGTGTAGTATGAGCAGCCTAAAATAGAAAAATAACAGTTTAACAGCCAATCAACAGCTATCCAATATAGGAACAGAGGCATTTTATTCATTTTCATGGCTCCAGATTTGTATGGAATGGTTTTGAGAACCTTCCAAATATGGACTCAAGATTACAATAAAAATAAATCATTAAATTTTAAAATTTCTACTTTTAGTGATTTTATCCCAGGTTTTTTAATATGGTTTTCAACAGCAACATCTTCAACGGCGCCAGCAGCCAAGACAGCAGCAGCCAAGCCAGCTTCAATGGAGGAGAGGTTCAGGGCGTGGAGGCACCCGTTTATACCCAAGCCTTTGAGGCGGGTAACAAGGAAGCCGACCTGTACCTGACCCCCGACCCTTATGGCTTTGACTTGTTCAGTAACCACATAGTGTCTAGCTCTGCCCCTGCTCCCGTACCCACCCCCGCACAAGCTGCCCGCCAACCAACCAATCAGGATGACAACCTTGATTTGGAACATCTTCCTGTCACTAGCCAACCTTCCCCCTACAGCCAATCAGGCTTCAGCTCCCGTGGCCCAGCGCCCCAAACAACAAATTATCACTGCCCAAATTCTCCAGGAAATTGTGACACTAAACCTACAGGGTCTGTCATGGGACCAGATTGCCGCCCAGTTGCAATTTACCCGAGCCATCATAATGTGGGAGTTCAACAACCTAATGAACAAGGGAAATCTGATCGGGACAGCCAAGAAGCCAAAGTAGGCCCCCAAGTCCCAGATAACCAAGGCCTACCCAATAATGCTTGACCTCCTCCAGCGGGACCCCAAGCTTCCCCTAACTCAGGTCCGCAAACAGCTCGCGCACTATAACATATGGGTCTGTGAGCACATGGTGCAGCTCTGGATGCACAGAAAGGTGGCTTTCATATGGGTTCTTACCAATTTTGCCGGTGACTAATGGAATGGCGCTGAGGATTCCCCGTATGATATTGACATTGAGTCAACCCTGGTCCAATGCCTGACAAGTTTGTCAGATGACATTATTTTCATCTCTTACTATAAGCTATCCATAGCTTTTGACAATTTCAGCGCCCAGGGAAGAGTTGCCACACAAAAAGGGAGGAAGAAGGTCAAGAAGGGGACGTTTATTGGTGCATTTCTGGCTGTTTCAGCCAAGGGTTTTGTCTACTATCAGACAAACCCAGATTTTATTAATGGCTACTTGTACAGCCACATCCTCGGTGGATTACTCAACTCCTGGGATGGTTCAAATTCAAAGCATCAGGTTTTCTTGAGCCACCAGATAGAGGGTAGCTCCACTGCCCTTGAGGCCATCCAGGAACACAGGCACCAGGCCTCAGTATATCCCGCTGGCCACGCAGACATCCATCTGGCTGATGTTGTCTTCTTTAACATTGGATCCACACTACGGGAGCACCACCCTCAGGCTTTCAACGACCTCTATCTTGGGGTCCTTGACCACAATTTTCTCTTTGGCTGCCAGATGGTGGCTGACTTATTTGCGCAAATAGTTTTTCATGTGAACATGGGCAACCAATCACATAAGGATAAGTGCCTCTCACCTCGGGCCACTGCCACCTACCAGCCTATCCAGCCAATGACTGATGAGGAATATGACAAGCGGTATATGGCGGCCATCACGCGCAATCCTCCTACCCCTACCCCTGCCACCACCACCCCCATCTTACAGCCCCACCCACCTAATCCCAGACTCCCCAGGCCAGCACTGCCTCTACATCTTCCTTTCCGCGCTATTCTTCCTACTAGGCATCACTCTTCCCTGCCCTAATAAACCCCCTGTCGCCAAACATTTTCTATGTATATTATCTTTATTTTGAATTTCAATTGTTCATGTTCTCTTTGTTTATAGTTGGTTTTATTCTTTATGTTCAGCTTATTTCTATAAAATCATATATTTACTATGTCATTTATCTAGATCCAGAACACAGTTATTTTTAGTACCTAAACACAGCCTCTTGTGAAAATATTAACAAATGATTTGGTGATCAGCTAAATTTGAATTAGAAAATTATAGGTTAATTGTGTTTAGATAAAGGTGTTACTGATCAGAGTTCAAAACCTTAATGATAAACTTTAAGCCAATTAGGAGCCATGTGATAAAGTGATTGTTGTGACATAAAGGGTCATTTAATAATTCTTTGATGCATGTGCACTAATTAATATGATTGGTTTAATATTTTGCTATTGTGCGCCATTGTTGCTGTGGTGAGTTGTTGGTGGACTAGTGCTAACCCAGCAGCTGATTGTGCACTAATCCACCAACAACTCACCACAGCGACAATGTCGCACAATAGCAAAATATTAAACCAATCATATTAATTGGCGCACATGCATCAAAGAATTATTGAATGACCCTTTATGTCACAACAATCACTTTATCACTTGGATCCTGATTGACTTAAAGTTTATCATTAAGGTTTTGAATTTGGATCAGTAACAACTTTATCTAAAAATGGTTAACACTATAATTTTCTAATTCAAATTTAGCTGATCACCAAATTGTTGTTAATATTTTCACAAGGGGCTGTGTTTGGGTACTAAAAATAATATGGCAGTTAAGGAAACAATGCCAACACAAATCAAACAACACATATTGAGATGAGTGTAAAACATATACACAATGGGTAAAAAGATGGGATAGTGTAGCAAATGGGAAAACAAACAGGAATAAACAAAGAGGCAAAAGTATCAGAATAATACATATTTTGTTGGGGAAAAAGCTATAAAAACATATGAAAAGGTTAGTAAAAAAATCATATGAGAGAATTAGAGAAGCTATTGAAGGATCTCAACTCTGCAATTACAAAAATCAAAGACATTGACCGCAAGGTCAAGGAAAAAGTCAAGGCTGCCGTTCTTACAGGGAACAAAAATGAAAAGGTGTCCGCCAAGTCACTCATGGCCAAGATGCCAGACACATCTGAAATAACAATTGATCATCTTCTTAACGTTCAAAAAACTGTAGTTGAGGGCCTCCAGTTCAAGTCATTTGCCCTCTCTGTGCCGTCTGTCTGGGTTGACAATCCAGAGATGTACGCACATCTCAAGCCAGCCAAGCGAGCAAGAACTGAGGATACAGAATTGTCCGCCCAACTGCTTACGCCAAGAATGGCTAAGCCTGCCAAAGCAGCTGGCAAAGAGGAAACACAAGAAGGTAACCTAAAAAATAAAATTAATAAAATTTTCTAAATACTTACCTTTTTTTTAGAAAACATAGACAGTGAACTCCGCCAGGTCCTGGTTCCTTTTGTCCCGCCCACCTTCTATTCAAATTATGCCACTCACGTGGCCAAACAGCTCTATCTGTCCCCCCTGACTTGCAGGAGCTCAAAGACAGAATTCACAGGTCCTTTCTAATGACAAGGGACGCGCTAGCCGGGCTGACACATTCTGAGGGGGCATCTGAGTAGGCAGTTACTGCCTACAAGAATGCCCAACTGGTACTCCTTGACCCAGTGGTCCTCAGTAGAGTTTACTGTGTAAACTCATTGAGCTTGTTTGGGACGTCCTGGAGACGCTCCCATTCAAGAATGTACTGGAGATGGACTGGGCCCATGCGGCTGCTTGCTTCTGCTTTCTGGTAGAGCATACACTCTCTTACCTGCTGGAGAACTTCAGGCGTGTGGTAGGAAAACTAGCTGTTGCAGATGCAACAGCTGTGAAGAAGACCAAAATCCTCCTTGCTGACTTCAGGCTGGCCTGGAGTGCCAACAAGATGGGGGTCCCTCTGGCAATAGAGCTCATGTTTGCCAAGACAAAGCACAAGAAGAAGATTAGTACTGTGTACAATAAGCTCTGTTATTTTACAGAAGCCTTTGCTGGGCAAAGGCTTCATCTTGTTGTATACCTGGGGTTTCTCTTTTACTTCGGGATGGCCACATCTGTAGAGGACCTGGACAGGGCCCTCCTTGGGATTGACAAGGCCAGGCTCTCCCTGGATGGGAAGAAGGTCCCCCCAGATATGACTCAGGGGACCATGCTATCCAGGACACCCTGGTCCTGGCTGGAATTTATGGGTTTGCAGCCCCGCCAAAGAAGCTGCTTCTCCTCAGTTTGCACCTTACCTTACTCCCTTTCACCAGCAGGCGGGAGTATTTTAACCAGGGTGTATCCACCGTCCACAGTGTGACAGTGGAGGTTGTGCGCCACCTCCATTGCGGGGTGGGTACATACCGCTGAACCCATCATAGATGTGCTTAATTTTTTCTATATACCAATAAACATCTTATATACTCTAGATTATTTTTATTATAAATAATTTTTTTAAAGTCTTATTTTATCAAAAAAGTTTTGCAAAATATATTGCGGAAATAGTTTTCATAAAAGCATAATAATATATGTCAATAAAATCTACTTCTAATTTGTACACTTTACATTTAACTTTTTTAATTTGATTTTTATATTTATTTGACAAAAGTGATATAAATATATTTGCATAATCCAGTATCAAGCGTTTGGGATACCCTTAGATGCCATAATAAAAAATGATTATAAATAAATAAATTACTAGCCTTCATTGATGGTCCTGCTGAATGTGATTGCGGGCTTGGAAACATCTAAATATAAAATAACAATTAATAAATCTTGAATAGTAAATTAGAGAATATAAAAAGTTGGACAAGCTAAGCCTTTAATTGATTGGCTGTTTGAAAAGGCATGTGGGGATGAATGAATCAGCGTGGCCATATAATTTGGCCACGGTCTCAGCTGGTAGGGTGTGGATCCTGGCCTGCAGCAAATTAAACAGGTCCTCAGTCCCAGTTGGGGTTCCTTGCTTGACGACTCGCTTGAGCCACCCAAAGACTTCCTTGATGAGATTTAGGAAGGGCAAATAGGCGGGGAGGAAGAGAAGGCATAAATTTGCTGTGGCCAATTGCTGGGGGCCCACTGCAATGCTTGTGTTGATTATTGGGAATTCCTCAAGAATATCAGCCACCTTATGAAGACCAACATTGTCCAGCACAATTACGTTGGTGAAGCCCAGGCTTGTGCGCCTCAGGTGCTCCTGGACCAATTGGACAAATGATAGGAAGGTCTGGCTATTGTGAGATCCCAAAATCATTTGGTACAGCTTGACCCTCTTTGGAACAAGGAGAGCCACCATTGAATAGGCTGTGGCGCGGACTGCAGCACACTGAGCCATCCCATCATTTGAGCCTTTTGGGACATACCCATACCCATTGCACATTGATGAGGCAAATGCTGATTTGTCAATGTAGTGGAATTTAACTGTCCCCTTGGCTTTGAGGGCAGTGTACACCTCAGTGTATTTTTTTCGAGTCTTGATGTTGGTTGGGCTGTTTCTATTATAGGGAGATACCCCAAGCTTTTTCCAGGAAAAGCACATTCCCTTGAGCAGATGGTATTAAAAGGAAATTGAGGCCTCAACCCCAAAAGTAGATTTGACCATGGCCTGTATATTTGCCAGTTCAAGATGGCAGTCCCAGGTTATCCACTGGCAGATTGCCAATTTGTGCTCCTTGGTGAGCATAGTGGAAATGCGCAAGGATTTCTCTGCGGCAAGAAATCAGCCAGTATCAATGAACTTGTTGAAGGTCTTTCTGGTGTACTTGGGATCCACTCTAACAATGGTTGCGGCCGCCTTGTAGCCACCAGATTCACGCATTAGCTTAAGCAGGATGATGTGTTTGACGTCAGGGATGCGCTTCTGGGTGGGCTTAGTGGGAGTAGTTGAATTGGGATCCTGCTCAGGGACTGGCTTGCAAGGCATGGGTACCTTGTTGTAGAAGGCTTCAACTTTCTTTAGCACCAACTGTCCCTCATCAGTTCTGAAGAACTCAGGCTCCTCATCCTCTTCCTGATTGCCATCACTGACGTAGGGCTCATAGATAGTATCAAGTACAGGCTTCACCTTCTCCAGCATGGCTGACGGGACCGACTCTTGCTGGTACACAACGTCAAACACATATGAAGTAAGTTCTACCTCCTTGTTTCTAACTTTTTTGGTGAAGGTAACCTTGGTGGGCTTCCAGGTCAGCTTGGGGACCTGAGGGTTTATGCTCTGCATCCTAGCAGCTTGTGCTCCTCAAACCAGCTGTGTCAGTGCAGCGTCACTATCAAACTCTCCTCTCCTCTCCTGTCTCCTTCCCAAGTAGGCATTTGTGTTGCACTAACTCTGTTCTTTGACCCGCGGGGGCAACTGCAACTGCGGCACACAACAGGTACAATGGTACTCTGTTGCTGTGTTCCTTCCATTTTAAAATTTAATCAAATACTAAATAAAATTCAATTAAGCTACTCCCTAATTTTAATTTGTGCTTTTATCTGAATATGGATATTTAATTAATATTTTTCCCCACCCAAAATCCCAATTATAGATTTTTTATTTCTTAATTAGTTGTTTTTGGTTTTACAACGCCCATTTTAGAATACTCAAAAAAAATCCACCCATTTTCCTAGATTTTACTGCCAAATTCAAACACCCAACACAATATTTTTAAAATTTAAGTTTCAGATCTTGTGTCTTATTTTATATACCTTGGTATCATTCATGATTACAATCCATTGCACACATTGTGTGAGTGATTTTTTTTGCGCAGTGAGTTGCTATTGTGTTTTGTTTTTGATTTGTGTTTTGACACACCTTGCTTGGGTGTATTTTGTCACCGATTCACATAGTAAACACATGTACACCAAAAGTCAACTTACACCATTTCATTTGTGAATCAATGTATTTCAGATTGTATTTTGAATGGTTTTGCTTTGTGTGTGAGCCTTTTGTTGCTGTGTTGACTCATTTTGCCCATTAACGCCAATAAACCCTGTTAACAGAGTGTATATTTAACCAGAGAGATGCATTTTGTTTAAATCTGAGATATTTTCAGTTGTCGCCATAGCTTTTAAAACTACTGTACATACCAGGGGGCAATCACTAGTATGTTATCAGCGGTGTATTATCTATACTTAGGTTTTAAGGGGCACTCATTAAAATGAACAGTCCTGTAAGGAGCACCTTGGGGATGAAAAACTGCGGCCCAGAAGGACTCATATTTACCTGTCAGATGGCTAAAATCAAACAGAGGAACAATCAGGAAAATCAATATCTGTCAGGAATATTCCTGACAACAACCTTTGTCAAAACAAAATTTTGTGCACAATTGATCTCAAAAGTCAAGCCAAAAAATTGCTGCAGTTTCCCCTGATTGGGGAAACTGCCGTGAAACAACCAGTGGATGAAAAGAAATTTTCAAAATTTAAAAAAGTTTTAAAATCTGGGTTTTATACCCTGGCCGCGGACCGCACATCCAGCCTAGCGGCTTGCCTGCCGCCACCCAGCCAGCCAGCGGGGGGCGGCGCACCCCCATGGCGGGACCGTCCACCCCCGCTGGATGGAGAAATTGCCAAATCGGGAAACCCAAAAAAGGAAATTTACACAAACCTAAAAAAGGGAAAGTGCTGCCCAAATTTGGAACCTACCAAATTTAGATGGGGCTGAGAGGCTGCCCTGCAAAACACCCAATGCATAAAATGCAGAAGGGGAATTTGGGTGCATGAAAGTGCCTGAAGAAGTTCCAAAGCCATGCAATGCCAAGATTAACAATTCATTGCTTGCCAAACCCCTCCAACCCCAATCCCAAAAGGGAATTCCAGACAACATCACATGTTTGGGGTTCCCTGTCAAATGTTTTGCACTATTAATGCCCCACCAAGGATGATAGTATATAATAAATCTCAATAACTTGATGGTAGTTTGTGCTATCATTGAGCAAATTACCCCTTAATTGTTATCACATAAATCACTCAAAACTTTTAACCTCTAGAAATTTAAAGACACTAAGCCTTGTCTGCCCTTTCCTAGGATTAGAAGATGAACCACCTGATCTTCTTGGATGTCCTTACAGCCTGCCTAGGGATTGGGGGCCACCAATATCAACAACTGCATGGGCCATTCAATGATCCATCTGGCGAGTACTTTTACAAGGAGCCGGCGCAGCTCAACTCCTCTAATCAGTACTCCTGGCCCATGCTGGTTTTGCCCCATTCCACTCAGTCTGTAGCTATATACACCTGCATATACTACATACTCACGTATTTTTCCGTAATTTTAGACGTTATAACATACACGCAAAGTTCTTCCGATGGATGATGACAGTCTATCCCATTGTGACTGCGCTCATCGGGCTCCAAGTTGCCAACTTGGTACCCTACTTAGCTGAAATACTCCCCCAATTGTTGGGTCTTTACAATATCTCATAACCTTTATTTCAAAATGGCAATAAATCTGGTGCAGGGCCATGGGGTTCATATAGTACCCCATCACCAGACTTTAGTTCTATTGATCTGGGTCTTAACAATCAGGAATGGGAAATTAGCAAGTGGGCTGCATGGGTTTAGGGGCAGCAAAATGAAACAGGCACAGGGCATTCATTGATTGATCAAATCCTTCCAAAGGGTTGTGAGACCCTTCTGTTCTGGAGCAGTATTATTGAGGGTGATCTGGTGGTCAGAGTCCTTTTTATGGGCAGAGGTTTGATTTATTACTAGAGCAGGCATAAAGCTCATCAGGCCAATAGTGGGGGCCTCTTCACCTCCATTTGGCAAGTGGTTGCAGTGCTCTGTTGGGGCCACTTCTGGTACCTTTGCATAATGTCCTTCACATTCAAGGGCATCTGGGGGTTGAATCCAGGAAGATTTGATCCCAAAAATGCAGGCAGGTGAGCTCCTGATCTTCAAGGCTGGCGGCCTATGGTGCAACTTGGTCAGGGTTAAAATCCTACCCCAGCCCTTGAGTTTTAGAAGGGGAAATTATGACATCTCTGACAAAAAGCAAGAGAAATAGAGGTGATTGAGATATTTCTGCCAGATTTTGCAAGTAAGCAATCCCGCAAATTGGCCCTACAGCTTTCCCAGTTTCAGAATTAAAGGTCCCAGAAAGCAGCACAGAGGTTGCAGATGCTGAAAATTGAAACCAAGGCTTTTAAGATACTGTACAGGAATATAGACCAATATAATTGCCATCCTGGAATAGCTATCTTTGCAAACTTAAGCTTGAAATTCAGCCATATGCTCAATAGTTTATTGGAATACCGCAGAAGTTCCAGCATTCTTCCAGCCATTAGTGTGTTTTGGAACAGTGCTGAAGTGGCAAGGGGGAACCTCTTTTACCAAGCCTCCAGAATTGAGGGAGGTTTAACGGCAGCATGAACTAATTTTGGCGCCAAAAACACCCAACTACCCGTCCTTGGGTTCCCTGCTCTTCTGGCCCTATTTGAAGATCACAGCAGAGCTTTTGTGTGTTTCACCCCAACCAATTTGTTGTTGATGGCCTGGTTTAATAAGCCAGAGTCTGGAGTCTTTTTCTGTACTTAGTGCTTCTTCTTTTTGAAGACATGTGTTTCCAGCCAAGGTGGTTTTATCTGTGTCAGCTCTCCTGATACTGAACTTAGTAGTGACAGTGATTATCAAAGAAAATTAGGGTTAGAGGACTGCTGAGATGGCAGGAGGCTTTGACCTGGATCAGAGGTGGGTAGCTTAGGCCCATGCACAGTATCCTTCAAATTAGAGAAGATTGTCTCAGTGGTACAATCACAACAGCCATAGATGGGGGCCTATTTAGCCTCCAGAGGCATTTCATGAAAGAGGGTGACAAGGCCCAGAAAGCCCTGGAAAACCAGCTGTCCTTCTTAGAGGCCAAGCTACCCACAGCCTGGAAACCCTCACAAATTGTCTCTCAGAGCAAGAAAATCCCCCTTTTGATTAACAAATGGCCCAGGATTTGAGAGGCACACAAGCCTCAAATCCCTGGCTTCAATTCCAGTAACAATTTTGGCCATCTTAACTATCAGGAAACAAGACATCAGGAGCATGATTGCGCAATTGGGCGCTCAATTGCTTGCAGGATCTATAAATAACAGTGGCACCTTGGCTTGCTGCAGCCCAAGCAAGGTTTCTGTAATACCAACCAATGCGCATCCACCTCCAGGCCCAAGTACGCAAATTCCAGTCAAAATTGTAAGTTTGACTGAAATTAATGCTATCAGTTATCTGGTGGCACAAGAGGCCTCAAAATTACCAGTGAGTATAAGTAGTGGGGAGGAGAAGCCCTCCTCACTGTTGAAATCTTAAAAATAAACAGCTTTATGCTCAGGATCATATTTTCTTGCAACAACTATCTACTTTTGCACCAATATAACTATTCTGTTTGCATTTATTTGTAGCTCCACTACACTTTACAACCTCGCATATCTGCTCCTCCTGGCCACCAAGAGTGATCATTTCACCCTCCATGCTGAAGATTCCTCCTACTTCCCACCTGCCAACTGTGCCTCCTGCCCAGGACTTCAGTAAGTTAGGGTTTGTCTATATCACAGTATCAGGTCTGGCTGACCAGGTTGTGCCCCATACTGGGAGTTGGTGTTCCCTAGCTACTGCAGTCAACTATCTGGTCTGAATTGTGCCTATTGTGTACTTGGCCTTCCAGGCTTGGCCTGCCTCTCCTGCAGGAGTCCAGCCGGACTCTGGTATGGGCCATGACAGAGGACCTGGTCAGCATTTGACATACCAGCAATCAGCTCACAGCATCCATTATCTGTAAAGGTGGGATAGTCTGTTTGGGTTGGCATATAGAAGATATATCAGTAAACTGGCAGCATGCCTCAGCCAAGTTGAGATAATTTCAGGGATCCATTAATTTACTGGTATTGGGTGAGCCTTGCCCAGAGAAATGAACCAGGTGCTTTGAATAGAGGCTGTCCCAATATAGTCACACCAGTAGATGAGGCTTTGAATTGGTCAAAAGTGCAGTTTCAGAAGAGGATTTGGATATAACTGGTTTGGCTTAATTGGGCGCGGCAAGCAAGAATATCCTGGGCTACAGATCCTGGACCAGCCAACATCTAGTTGGCTGTGATTCATTAAACTAGGTCCAACTTCACAGGATCGAGTTAGTTGGCTATAATTAACAAGATGATATTGGTGTGCCATCCAATTATGGTACAGTGCCTTGAATTTTATAATAATCAAGTGGGTGTTACCAACACACGCTTACAAAATAAGCTTGAAAAGGGTCATATTAAGTGCCCTGCACTGAGTACCTAACAATCAATCCCTGCCATGTTACATGGATGCCTGACTCTGGGGGTTGAAGCTGGAAGTCAGGGGAATGGATAAGCTGGTAAAGCAAAGAGTTAGAAGCATCAGAGGCTATCCTGAAAAGGGGCATTAGGCCCTATAAAAGACCCTTCAATGAGGTATTGAAGGGCAGACTGATTTATTCTAAGCTGCTACAGAACCTTGTTGTAGTGTCAAGATTGGCAATTCTGGTGATCCAAATATGGCTATTGCATGATTTCTGCCATCCCAACTTGCCCTACTCCCAGAACAACATCTGGATTCCCTCCCAAGCATATGGAAATACCCTGGTCCTGTTTATGTTCTACAATCATCTTATAAGGCTATCACCTGATATTCAATAAAATTATCATTTCTCCTCTCTATATTGCTTCCTCACAGCATCACCTTGTCAGTAGGATCAAATTCAATTACTAGACCTCTTCTTGTAAATAGCCTGTGGAATCTGCTTGGATGCCCCTACTTTATATTGGATTGCTGGCCCGTTATCAGTTGCTTTGAAGACTCGTTTCCAATTATGCTTCTTTGAATACACGGCAACATAATGTTGGGTCAAGGCAATAGCCCAATACTTTGTTTGGTAACTGTATGCCCTTGTACAGATACGTCCACCGATAAAGAGTAATACTATATCTACCAGCAAAAACAGTGCTATCAACTTACCAACTCTTGAAAATATGGTATCAGGAGATATTTCAAAAGATTGAACTGTAGTTATGTATACTAGCTGAATAAATTAAACATGCCATAGGGATATGATATTCTTATGATATATAGTCTAGAGTATGGTATTTATAGTTGTAGGAGGTTGTTTTGGATTGTTGACACTGATAAGAAATAGGGAAGGAAGATCAAGCTTAGTTGATCTATGTTTATATTTACATGGTTTAGAATGTGCTGAAACCTTCCCTTTTTATTTTAAAATGCTTTTATAAAGGTTCTTTTATGCAATTTGATTTTTGGATCTGCTTATAGAATAAATCTTGTTCTTAAACTGGGGGTTTGATTGGCTTATGCTGATTGATTCACTTGGCTCTGAGTTTTTAGTAATCTGATTTTTGACCTCTATAAAGCATTACTGTTTCCGATTTAAATCGAGGGGGTGACCCCCAAAAGAATAATCCACCCAGATCGAACCCCTTTGATTTTAGCGCTTTCGCTTTGCCCACCTTGGTTTTCCTGTGCTTACCGTTTAGGAGCTGCATACCCTGCTCAGGCTCACATGCTAGATTTAGACGGTGCATTAGCTTCCAAGCCGCCTTTAGAATACTTCGTGTGTAGTTGGAAAATATATCTTAAATGTGAAGGATAGTTTGTTGCAGTGTGATCGATTGCCAAGGTATGTCAATAATAAGGGCGAATATCATACTAAAGTTCACCAAGTATTATCGATTGGTGTAGTAGTATATTTTAACTGCTCTGAATTGTATGGGTGATAAGCATGCCCATGGTTTCAGCAAGTTTTGATTTGAAATCCAAATGCCATCACTTGGATTTAGAACCCATCTCCTGAAAGGCGAACGCCTGCATGGTTGAACTAAAGGCGGGTTCCTGATTTTTGATTGCATGCGTAAAACTTGAAAACTAAAATGCACTTTGCACTCCTAAGGCTGGTTTTATTTGGGCAAGAGTTCCTGGTTTTTACTGTACCTGTCGAAAAGAATTAAATTGATCTTTATAAGAGGTGGTTCATTAAGGAGCGCTATATAAATGGCTACAACATACCATGTTAAATCTTGCACCACACTTCACCGATTTTTGAATTTTAACCAATAGTCTCTTTTAAGAGAAGACGGGTTAAGAGAAAATATTTCCTATAGATTACATGTCTCTGTTGTAGTGAAAAGTAAATATAACAAGTCAGTGGTTCCCAACAAAAAAATTATATCGTTTATTCAATTTGATGTTTAAGCAATTGTGAGGGTTTTTGGATATCGAATAATCGAGGTTAGATTGCGTTCAGCGCAGCAAATCAAATAAATCTTAAGAGTCTGGGTTTTATAGTTGAAATCGGGGCATTACCAACTAGTCGAATCAATGTTGCTTTATCTGTTGTTGAAAAGCCCTACTTGTTAAGAGCCTGCTTATAAAGCCCAATCCAAGCCACGGAGTTCCTGCCACAAGCGATAGAGGAGCTGCATTGTTCTACAGTTTAGTCACTACTTAAAGATCCCAGTTGTATTTTCCAAATGCATCAAACTCCTAGAACCCATTTTTCCAAGAGCTAAATATTGGTGTCACCAGCTGATGGCTATAAAATCTCCAACTGCTGATGAGCAGATTGCCGTTTCCTCTAGCAACAATAACGTTGTCAACTTTCTTTATTCGCTTGGATATAATTTTGGTGCTGGCTTAATTATTTTCCTCATTTTCTGCCTGTTGAGATCAGCATACCCGATAACGTATAGTCCGCGGCTTCATGTACTCCCCAAAAGGTTTTTTAATCATCAGCTTCTGTATCTAATTGTATTAGTCAGCAATTTGTTAAACTGCCCTCAGGGTTATTCGGGTGGATTTTACCACTCCTGAGGACACGTCACAGTGATGTTTTGGAAAATTGCGGCCTTGATTCATATAGTATATTAAGGTTCCTTCGGCTGTTCCTGTATCTATTTTTGATCTTCTCCTTGGCAGTCCCTTTAACCCTAATCCCACTTCACGTATTTGATCAACTTGGGCTTTCTGGGTTGGATAGTGTTTCAATATCAAATCTGAAAGACAAGTCGAGAATATGGGGGCATGCATCTATAGTTGCTTTCGTTTCAGGTATTTTCTAAGCTTTCAAAGCTGCTTTTACATTTGCCTCATAGTTTTTGAACTTGAAATTAAGTTGGGTTTTTACACCGCTTAAATCCAAATATTTTGGTACCTTTCTTTTAGCCAGGATATTATGTCTGGTCCACTCCTGGCTTCAAGTCAGGGGGTTAAATTTTAATAAGATGGTTTTATTCCAAAATGTTCAAGCCTCTTGCCCTGGTTGCTAAAATATTCTATTCTAGTTTGCTTTGTTCTTGTTGTGGCCAGAGAGCTTCGTCTTTTCCACAAGGTCCGTAATGACTACCTTCTCAAGCAAGAAAACAATCGCACCCTACTATTAACGGACCTTCCCAAAGAGCTCAGGGATCCGGCAGCAATAACGCTGCTGTTCAATTGCTTTCCTGGGGGTATATCAGAAATCACTACTGTCAAACGCACCTGGCGACTAACAGAATTGATGGAGCAGCGCCAGATACTCATAACGCGACTAGAAGTATTTGTTTTAAAAAACCTTTATACCATCTGCAAATCTAGAAGGAGCGTTCGAAGGACTGAAAGCACTGCCACTGATGCGACATTAGGCGCTTCGAACAAAAACATAGCTCAGAGCCCCCCAAAGTCAGAAAGTCCCCCAATTCGGAGAAAAAAGACTATGCTTCATGTCAAGCCACCTTTCCCCACCTTCCGTTCAAAGATCTTTAATGGCAACGAAGAGGGAGTCAATACCCATCAGCTTGTTCCCAACGAGCCACGTCTAAGTTCAGTCCTTCTAGGCCTGGACTGGGACATATCTGTTAACATCGATCTCAACAAGAGGGAGAAGAAAGCAATTCGATTTGCCACTCGACTAAGTGATTCCATCCAAGAACTCACCAAGGAGATTCAGCAGGAGAAGGAAAAGATTTCTCAAGGCACTAGCGCAGGGGCGTTTGTTACCTTTTCAACTTTGCTGGGGGCAAGGATGGCCAGCCAATCCTTGTGCTACCCCAAGCCAATAACAGTGACACCCAATGTCCATCCCTCCAATGTTGTGTGGGAGAATCTTCATATCAAGCCATACGACCGGGGCTTGAGAGTTTTACTTTTCAAGTGCTTCGTGGCAGCGTTGATTCTTTTCTGGGCGGTGCCAGTTACTTTGATTTCCTCATTGGCTTCAATCACAACCATTGCATCTCAGTTCGGCCTCACGTTTATCCTTGGCCTGCCATCCTTTGTTCTAAGCTTTATTCAGGGCTTCATCCCTTCTGCTTTGATCTCCCTCTTAATCAACCTTCTGCTCAAGATTCTCCTGGTTACCACCAAATGGGAAGGAGCCAGGCAGAATACCGACATTCAACTCAGCATCATGGACAAGCACTTCTTGTTTCTCCTGTTCAACGTGCTGTTTGTGGTCACCTTTGCCAACGGAGCAATTAATTCAATCATCCCCATCATCAACAGTCCCCCATCCGCACTTGACGTTCTAGCCCGCGAAATGCCCAAAGTAGCGACCTTCTTCATTATATTCTTGTCGTTTCAGTCGCTTGTCAACTGCCCCTTGGAGCTTCTTTCCCCGTTTTCCTTGGCAATGCGATCAATCAAGTCTAAACACTGGGAATTCTATACTCCGCGCGGGTTCCTCAACCAGAAGCCTACAATTGTTCCCGTCTGGGGATGGATTTGGCCTACCCACACTCTGGTGGTTACCATCTCTCTGACTTACGCAATCCTGGCTCCATCAATCCTTTTCTTTGCTGTCGTTTACTTTGCAGCTTCCTACTTCGCGACTCTCTACAAGGTAGTGTGTGTTTTCCAACCCGGTCCCCAGTGTGAATCCAGCGGGCTTTACTACGTCAAGGCACTGAAACAATGTTTTGCTGGTCTCTACATTGCGCAAACAGTCGCCTTCAGTGTCATTTTGCTAAACAAGCAGATTGGTCCAACTGTGGTGGTTTTCATGACAATCGTATTTACCGGGTGCGTCCACAGCTTCTGCAATAGGAACTATCTTCCCGCCATCGAGGAAATGCCTGTTCATACAGTTATCAATAAGGATCCGCCGCATGGATCAACCGATGTCTCGAGCCTTACGGACCTCCCCATCCTTGAGGCACCCTCGAGCGTCTCGGGCATCGAGGAGCTAAACTCGAGAACGCTGATCAAAACTGAAAAGAGCGCTCCCTGCTTGACGTTGGCCAGTTGTAACGGCGCCCCTACCCTTTCCTTCGAACACCCCTCGTTCCTGGAGCCCGAATCCCAACCGGTATGGCTCCCCGAGATGTTCCCGCTGAGTGTTTCTTCGGACAAGCAAAACTACATCCAGCTCCTTTTCCAGATATTCAGCGACCACGGCATCCCCTTTATAGTCGGAAAGGGGTTCGATCTGAACATTGACTCGCGGGAGTTAATCGCCAACCTATCCCATGACATGACATAGAGTGTCATCCCTTAATTAAATCAATGCTTCAAATAATCATGGCCACAACTGTCGCTTATCTTCGCAAGGCTAGCTTTTGGAGCCTGTTAATCTAAATCAAGCAATGCAATTCTCACCAGCTGAAAACATCTCTAGCTCTAATCAGGCGTCTTTAAATTACTTGTGCTGTTACTGATACACTTGAGGAAATAACCTAACTTCTCTGGCTAGTAGTATAACAGTGATAAGGAAACTAACGATCAAAACAATAACCTGCATTGTTTAGAGAAGAAGGGAGCCAAGGGTGGGGATTTACGGCGAACCCCATAGATTCATTCTTCGTTGACCATACGATGACATCCAACTTCTCAAATGCCACCTACCGCGGAAATAAACAAAGCTCCTCTTGCCTCACTATTTACTATCTGCTGTTCACCACAACAAATTCGGGAGGTCATGCTGATATCGTGGGCTTGTCTGTATGCCTGCTGCTATGTCGAAAAAGGACTCTGTGCCCCTGGCCACCTCCTCTCTGTCCGCGGTGTCTTCCTTATCGTTTCCCCCGAGTCTCTCGAAATCTTCTCAGCAACTTACCCCACCCTGTGTTGAGCATTTTGTGGGGAAAGGTGTTAAGATTTGGCTCCATTCTTTCCACGATTACTGTTCACATTGGCAACCCCATGATTAGCTCATCCCCCAAGTCAACTCCCTGAATGTCAACAGTCAGGATCAAAAGCACTTCAATTTCAACAGCATTGGAAGGAAGAATCAAGGGGTTACCCGAGCAGACTACTAGATCCCGCCCTTTTCAATAAGCGGAAACCGGTTTCCTGGACGTTTTACTTGATCAGGATTAAGCTTCAAAATACCCTTTAGGGTAATGTGAAGAGTTAATTTCAAAAAACTATAAAAGATGGTTCACAACGACTGGGAAATTAATGAAAATGCACCTTTACTTTGCGGTGGAGTTAGCTATCTTTGCCATAAAGTATTTTTTGCTACTTACAGAAAACAAAGAAGCCCGTCACGCAAAAAGTACGCCATAAAATTCACATATAGTAGGGAATCGTTACAGTCAGTGTCGAGTATATACTTCTGGGAAGTATAATACACGAGATAAAGGGGGAAATCAAGAAGAGAATGATACTTTATTGGATATGAATATAGGATATTATATAGTATCATGGGAAGCCACTTTTATGTCCATGTACGTCATGGAAGTCATAGGGCTTATCTGAGTAGTGTTCCGCTTAAGTCACAGGGTCTGTCCAAGTAGTGTTCCCTTTGTTGCAACTGAACCAATGAGAGTTCAGTACTTGGAATTGGGGAAGACAACAGTCCAATAGGAAAGGACAGAATAATAAGAATAAGGTGTCGTTTATTGTAGAATATTGTGATTAATATACTATATGGGGAGAGCCACAAGGGGGTGGCATAGTGGGACGTTCCATGTAAGGTTCGGAGCCGAGGAATAGCTCGTGCGGGGATCAACAGGTCAAATTGGCAACACTCCTAATTAGGATGAAGTACCCGCCATTCGACATTACCATCAGATTAATCCATAGCGTTAGATATGTCAAGGGGTGACTCATTGAGCGCCCCCTGTGTATCGTAAGATACGTTAGCAGGCGAGCCTAGAAACTCGGTTGCAACACCCCCCCTTGCCCCCTGTTCGTCGTCAGACACCCAGACTGGAGTTTGCGGAAGGTCTGGGAAGGTCTGCACGAACAACCTTTGTGTGGGAATGGCGCGGCAGGGGCACAAGCGGTCATGGTGAAGCTTCTTGGTATTCCCTTGGGCATCCTCAAGTTGGTAGGTGTGGTTGTCATAGACTGCAGCTACCTTGAAGAGCCCTAGGTGGTTGGGTTCTAATTTGGCAGAATTGAGATTGAGGGTGTAGACGGGGTCACCTACGGCATATCTAGCTTTGAGGTGTCTCGTCCCTCCCGCAATCCGTTTGTGTTCGATCTCCCGGGCTTTGGCACACCATTGGTCTAGGGAGGGCGTTGTCACTAGGGGGGCTTGTCGGGAACCTTGGACTGTAGTTTCCCCTGTTCAACCCCGGTCAGGCTGTCAGGTGTTCCAAAGGCCAGGGTGCTAGGGCTGAACCCAGTGCCCCTGTTGATTCTTGCTCGCAGGATCAGTAGGGCGGTGGGAAGATGTTCAGTCCACGCAGTGTTAGGGTGCTCTTGTGAGATCTTGGCAATCAGTTGGACCAGGGAGCTGTTTAACCGTTCCACATGGCCATTGGCTTGCGGATGGTAGGGGGTCATGACTATATGCTGGAGCGCGTTCTTGACGCAGTATGCCTTCACAACATGTCCAACAAGTTTGGGTCCGCCATCTGTGATGAGACGCTTGGGTCGCCCAAAGCGAGCCACAATCTCTTTGTTAATATAGCAGGTAATGGTGGTGGCAGTGTGGTTGGTTGTTGCCCACGTCACTGGCCAACAGGTGAAGTAGTCAATAGCAGTGATAATATACTTCTTACCCAGTCTGTCTTTGGGGGGAGGTCCCACAATGTCGAGAGCCTACTGCTCGAAGGGTTCCATAGCCTTGATGGGTAGGACAGACTTGGGAGGTGCAGGTTTGGACGTATTCTTCTCACACAACACACACGTCTCGAGGAGGTCCAAGATGTCTTGCCGCATGTGCAGCCACCAAACCTTATGTTTCATGATCTCAAAGAGGTTACGCCCTCTGATGTGACCCAAGGTTTGGTGGCAGTGCAAGATGGTGTCCCCTCGTTGGGTGGTGGAAATGTAAGGCGTCTTCTCACCTGTCTCTGCCCGGCGGCAGACATTTCTAGCATCAATGGTGAACTGACTTTCGTTGTCCTTCAGCTTGGAGATGGTGACTGAGTTAAGGCCCTTGTAGCGGGTTGCCTCAGGGCGCAGGTAGAGCATGGGCCAGTCTGGGTCCAAACTGTCGTCCCCAGTGATGGACGCTATGTAGAGTCGTGAAAGGGCGTTGGCTGTGACGAGTTCTTTCCCAGGCTTATATTTGATGCGTAACTGATAGGGGATAGATGCTCAACCCATCCTGCTTGGCGGCGTGTCAAATGGGACTGCATGCTGAAGTATTGTAGTGACTTGTGGTCCATCAGAACGCGGGGTGGGAAGGTCGCACCTTCCAAGTAGCAGTGCCACTTCTCAACGCAGTGTACAATGGCTGCCAGCTCTTTGTTGTGGATGGGATAATGTTGTTCTGAGTCAGTGAGCTTCCTGGATTCATATGCTACAATGAGGAAGATGCCATTGTCAGTTTCTACCCTTAGCACACCCCCTATGGCCCTGTCAGAGGCGTCGGTCTCGAGTTTGTACTGTTGGTTTTGGTTGGGAAACTGCAGTACTGGTGCTGTTGTGAGCCTTTGCTTCAACGTCTTGAAGGCCTGATCTCTGGCAGGGGTCCAATGGAAGCACTGTTTGGTATTGAGGAGCTCAGTGAGAGGTGTAATTAGTTCCCTGCAATTGAGAATGAATTTGCATACATAGGCAACCATGCCCAAGAATGTCCGCACCTGGCCCACATCAGTGGGGGGCGGAATGCTAGTGATTGCCTTGATTTTGGCAGGGTTGGGCTTTATCCCTTGAGCAGAGATGGTGTGCCTGAGGAATAGTAGCTCCGGCTTGAGGAACTTGCATTTGGAGGGTTTAGCTTTTAGCTGGTTTTTCCGAAGGGTGTTGAGGACAGCAGGGAGGTGTTGGAGGTCTGTGGTTTGATCTTGACTGAAGACAATCATGTTGTCAAGGTACACAACCACACACTTTCCAATCAGTTCCTCAAAGGCTTTGTTCATCAACATGGCAAAGGTGGAGGGAGCGTTGGTCATTCTGAAGTTCATGACACGACACTCAAACAACCTGTAGCGTGTGCAGAAGGCAGTTTTTGCCTCATCCCCTGGTGCACTGCGGACCTGGTTGTACCCTGCAGTGAGATCAATCTTGCTAAAGACCTTTGCGCCTGCAAGTGTATCAAACAGGTTGTCAATCAGCGCCAGGGGTTATTTATTTTTAACTGTCACCTCATTTAGGGTGTGGTAGTCTGTGACCGGGCAAAGGGACCCGTCCTTCTTGGCTACAAAGAAGACCGCCGCCCCATATGAAGAGAGCAAGGGACAAATAAAGCCCTTATCAAGCATGTCCACAAGGTGCTGGTGGAGGGTTTCATCTTCCTTTGGTGTGAGACGGTATAATGGTTGTGCTTTAGGTAAAGATCCTTGAAGTTGTACAGCGTGCTGGATCTCCCGGGGTGGAGGTAGTTGTTTGAGTGTTTCACTGAATACGTCCTTGTACTCCTCAAGGAGTGCAGCTAGCGCTGGTGATGGTGATGATGACAAGGGAGGGACTGCAGGTGGTTCTGCACGGATAACTTTGACTGAGCACTGGTTAAAGTCTAGTTTTCCCCCCTTGAAATTGTATTAGCCTGTTTCTGTCATTCTGACAAACACAGTGTCATGTAGTAGCTTGTTCATTTCCATGGGGTAGATCTGGAACCCCACCCGGTTTCTATTGAGGGTGATGACAGAGGTATCCTAGTCAATGTAGGGACAGTTATGCCGGAGCCAATCAAGGCCAGTGATTACGTTGTGGCTGAGGCCTGCCATGATTGGCCCAGAGAGCTTAACCTGGACATTTCCCATCCTTACGGAGAAGGGCACTGTCTCGTGGGTGATGGCAATTCTGAAGGAATCAGCTACATGTACTTCTTTGAATCTGCTGGGTACTTGATCTAATTGCTGGAAGTCAGCAAACACTTGATCTACCATGGTGTGATTGGCCCCAGTATCTACCAGTAGCTTGTTGGTGTTCCCACAGAAACAGAAGGGATAGGACAAGCATGTCACTTTATTTGAGGAGTGGGAGGCTTGCAACACGGGGTCATTGCTATGGACCTGAAAGACGTCCAGAGTTTCAACCTTGTGGAGATTGTAGTCGCGGGAGTTCTTTGCGGGCAAGGGCTGAGAGGACGGGTTGGTTGGGGTTGTAAGGCCTCTTGTTGTTACAACCCCCAGGCTTTTCCCTGGTCCTCAATTAGCGCTAGCTGGAGCTCCCCCCTTGTGGGGGCGTTTAGCTGCACTTTCTTGTTGACAAGGTTGGCAACATCCCACTTGACCTTGGCCATTGTTGGGTGCAGGACGTGGTTGGGGTGGAGCATTGTTGGCGCGGCGGAAGCCCATTGAAGCCTGGTTATTGGCCTCTACAATGGCTTTATAACAGTCATTGATAGAGGTGCAGCAACTGACAGGGACCCACTTGCAAATATGGGGTTTTAACCTATTAACGATGAGGGTGAGCAACATGGCATTCCCATTGGTCACTGCTTTGGGGGCAGCAGCAAGGGCTTGTTGCCACACGGCGAGGTACTTGGGAACAGAACCAGTCTGCTTGATGGCTAAGAGGGGAGTCCCCAAGATGATGGGAGAGAAAGTTTCACTATATTGGGACTTGGTGGCGTCTCAAAATGTTGCCCAGGTGACGTCAAACTCCTGGCTGGCCCAGTTGGTGAACCACACAGTGGCAGGCCCTGTAAGGCGGCCAGATGCAGTGGCAACCCACATGGACTCAGGGACCTGACAGATACAAAGGCACATTTTGGTGGACTGGAGCCAACTGACAATGTCAGCTCCTTTGACACCGTCAGTGAAGGACTCTAGTTGGAGGTTGAGCATACATTGAGACAGGTCCAACTGTGGCAGGGTGACACTAGCGTCACCCTGCCTGAGGCGGAGCCAATTATACACACTGGTGAGAACTAGCTGATCTTGATAGATGACATAACCTTTGGGAATGTCCCCCTTGGGGATTGGAAGGAACATCTCTTGTTGTGGAGTAGCTATGCAACCCGTACTTTGTCCTTTCTTGGGGGAAATTTTGTTTTTTAAAATAGGTTGTAAACCTACTTCTGCTACCACTGTTGCAACTGAACCAATGAGAGTTCAGTACTTGGAATTGGTGAAGACAACAGTCCAATAGGAAAGGACAGAGTAATAAGAATAAGGTATTGTTTATTGTAGAATATTGTGATTAATATACTATATGGGGAAGCCACAAGGCCACAAGGGGGTGGCATAGTGGGGAGTTCCATGTAGGGTTTGGAGCCAAGGAATAACTCGTGCAGGGATCAGCAGTTCAAATTGGCAACACTCCTAATTAGGATGAAGGTTCCGCCATTTGATGCTGCCATCAGATTAGTCCATAACGTTAGATACGTCAAGGGGCGGCTCATTGAGCGCCCCCTGTGTATTGTAAGATACATTAGCGGGCAAGTCTAGAAACTTGGTTACAACAGTATTTATTCTTAACATTAACTTTTTATGACATGGTAATCAGTGACTAGGCAGAGGGAACCGTCCTTTTTGGCCAAAAAGAATACTGTGGCCCCATACAGGGAAATAGAGGGGCAGATAGAACCCTTGTCTAGAGCACCTACAATATGTTGACAGAAGTTTTTGTCTTTCTTTGACGTTATAAGGTATAATGAGCAGGCCTTTGGTAAGGACCCTTGTAACCAAACAGTGTGCTTTATCTCTTGGGGTGGAGGTTTGATCTAGTGTTTTACTAAAGACATCCTCAAACTTGATAAGTAGTTCCTGCGGCGCTAGTGGTGAATCTTCTAGAGGGGAAGGTGGTGAGAGATTTGGACCTGATAACCTCAACGCAACATTAATTGAAGTCCAATTTGCCCCCTTAAAAAAGTAGGAGCCTTTATCTGTTATCCATAGAAAGATGGTGTCAATCAATATCTTGTTTATCTTAATATGATAGGTTTGAAAGCCAATACTGTTTCTTCTGATAGTGATGACAGAGGTGTCCCAGTTGATGAAAGAATGATTGTGGCGTAAACAGTCCAAACCTGCAATCAAATCATGACTGAGACCACTAATGATGGGCCATAGAGCCTACCCTGGACGCTGCTAATTATTAATGAGAGTGGTACTGTTTCATGGGTGATGGCTACTCTGTGGGATTCTGCTACATGCACTGCTTTAGATCAGCTGGGCACCTGGTCTAATTGCTGAGGATTGCAAATTCTTGGTTGGCCATGGTGTGATTAGTCCCAGTATCTAAAAGGAGCCTGTGGGTGTTCCCATGGAAGCAAAAGGAATAAGCCAAGCAAGTAATTTGATTTGATTAATGACTGGTTTATAGGACAGGGCCATCACTGTGCACTTAGAATAGTCTAGGGTATCAACTTTGTGCACATTGTAATCACAGGGGTTCTTTGCAAGGAGAGATTGAGAGTGAGGGTCAAGTGGGGTTGTAGGGCCTCTTGTAGCTACAACCCCCAGGCTTTTCTTAAATCCTCAGTTGGGTTAACTGAAGCTCCCCCTTGTAGGGGCGCTTGGCCCCATTTTCCTGCTGACAAGACTGGCGGCAGCCTACTTGGTTGTGATTGCTGCCAGGTTCATAAAAAGGTTGTGAGTACATCATTGGACCTACAGAATTCCATCAAGTCCTGGTTGTTAGCTTTCACAATGACCTTATAGCAGTCATTGATGAAGGTGCAGCACCCTACAGGTACCCATTTACAGATATGAAGCTTAACCCATTGATGATGAGGGTGAGAAGCATAGTGTTCCTGTCAGTCACAGCTTCTGGGGCGGCGGCAAGATATTCAGGAACAGACCCAGTCTGTTTAATGGCCAGGAGGGGAGTGCCCACTACAATGAGTGAAAAGGTTTCACTTTAGCAGGACTTTGCGGCATCCCTGAACGGCGCCCAGGTAATTTCTATCTCTTGGATAGCCCAGTTGGTGAACCAGACTGCAGCAGGCTCTGTAAGGTGCCCTGACGCTGTGAAAACCCACATGGGTTCAGAAAACTTGAAAATATGGAGGCAGGTCTCTGTGGAGTGTAGCCAACTTACAATGTTGGTAATTTTCAAACCAACTTTGAAGGATTCTAACTGTAAGTTCAGTATTTGTTGTGACATATTTGACTGGGGCAGAGAAGTACTGGTGTTGTGTTGCCTTAGGTGAAGTTGTTTGTAAACACTGGTGAGAACTATTTAATCCTGGTAAACTATACAACCCTAGGTATGTCCCTATCAGGGATGGGATGAAAGTCTTCTGATGAGGTTTAGCCATACATACAGCACTTTATCCTTTCTTGGTGTAATTTTCTTGTAGGTAGGTTACTAATTGAACCTATCACTTCTACCACTGTTGCAACTTAACCAGTAATAGTTTAGTATTTAGATTGAGGAAGACAACAGTCTAAATAGAAAGGACAATAATATAGTAGTTTTAAAAGCTATGGCAACAATCAAAAATACCTCAGATTTAAACAAAATATAACTATCAGGTTAAAATATACACTCTGTTAACAGGGATTTTTTGTCACAGTAGGTTCCATCATGCCAGGAATTATCCGCCCAAGCAGGAAGGCTTGAAAAGCTGGGAAACCTTTATCAAAATTGACCGAGTTAACGGATTTAAATCAAACAGTCAATTGAAAATGGGTTACAGATGCTCCAGTCTGTCAGCTGAAACCAGATCCTCCTTGCAAATTGACGTTGATAAATTGGCGTAATTTGAGGGTCACTCAATACAAGCTTATTAATCAGCATGGCTGTCAGAAATAGGTCACTCAAGGGTTCTTAGCAACCTGGACTAGATACTCACTTAACAATGTAGAAGGAATAGGAGCCCAGGATCCAGGTGGTATTGCTTAGTCAATTTTTGATATATATTGAATATTTTTCATTGTTTCAACTCTAAGAGTTGAGTCCTCCCAAAATATTTACTCAATAAAAATCTAATATTCCTAGTTCTAATTTACTTTTCAAAATTCATCCTGTTGTTGGGTTGTTACAATATATTCCGTACAATCTAATTCTCAACCAAATCATTTCTGGAAGATGGGGCCCTGGAGTTGGAACTTTGTCATTGGTGCCGCCCAATTTTAATTTCATGCAAGCCAATATTGGAGCTCCCCCATTCTGGAAACTGAAAATTGTGTTGCCTCCCAATGTCCAGAATTTTATTCTGAAGATACGTTGATGCTTTCTCAGGCCATTTATCTTGGGATACTTTGGTTAGGATTAATTGTTCTACTTAATCCTAGTATTAAAATTTGTTGAGGGTCTGGATGTACAGGCATTCTGGCTACCATCAACTTACTTAACATCCAGCCATTGCCCAATTTGGTGCCCTTCCAATATACCATTTGACATACCAAGAATGGTAACCAAGCAATATCACATGACTGTTCAAGTATCCAGTGGCTCAACCCCATCTTGCACATGACCAACCCCTAGGTTTGATCCAACTAATTCCCTGCCACAGTCAAGTTTATATAAGTCTAAAGTATTATTCAATAAAATATACTTCTTCTCTTCCTAATTCTATATTTGAAGCTTCCTCAAAAGGCGCTCCTTATCACTGGTAGCAGCTACGGTTTTTTGACCACACTCATGAGAGAGAAAATGACTGACCAAAACCCGCCCATCTTTGCTCACGTACTCAGCCAGGCCGCATCCCAGGAGACCTGGAAAACGTACTTCCGCGCCCACAACATTGATGAAGATATACCTAGTGGATGTACCATATTCTAAGGTCTGGTCATGCCCAAAGCATGCGCCAAGATAATTCAATTCAGTTGCTCTCTTCAAAAACAAACAAACGCACAACCACTTATCACAGGTGAAGTGATCAACACCAAATACATTGGTATCAACAAATTCTTGGGAAAAAACAAAGAAAACATCATCAACTGGCTAGACCACACAGCCGCCAAACTCCACGCCAGTCGCATCCCCCATGAGAAATGGGTCCAGGAAGCCAGCAAGCGCCTGTACAAGGCCGCAGCTAACTGGTTTGCCACCTGGGTTGGCTCACAAAGTGACAACCAGCTTGACAACTGGGAAGAGTTCAAAGCGGACATCACACACAATTTCTGCGTCACTGAATCCCTCCAAGACATTGCAATACAGCTCAGTGATCTTCTTCAGAAGACCACTATCACAGCTTATGCCAATTAATTCAAGGAAATACGTCTCAAGATCCAAAACCCAGCACAAGCTGACAATGTGCACACAAGAGCATATTTATCAACAGAATGAAACCCTCTGTTGCTGCCCTCATCTGCCCAGAGGCCAACACCTCCATGCCCACACTCATTGCAGAAGCCAAGCGCACAGAAAAATGCGCAAACATGGAATATGCTGCACGCAAGGGCAATTTCTCCTCAAACGACAATGGCAGAGAAAACTCCAATGGCAATAAACGCCAAAATACCAACCATAACAATGGCAACTATAATCAAAACAATGGCAATTGCAGCCAAAGCGCAAACCGCTCACGTCTCAAGAAAGAGGACACCACCAAAGTTAACAATGCTGAAGTAGCAACCCACTATGAATCTGACCCCACATTCTCTGACCTTGAAGGTCTTGAAACAGAGGAACAGGGTAAAGAGGAGGGGGAACAGGCTTAAGTGTCCCTGTCTCCCCCAACTTGACAAGAAACTATACCAAGGCACAAACTTTGCTGCTCACATCCCATGTGTCCCGCAATCCTCCATTTTTATGAACGTAAAAATTAAAGATTGCTCACAACTTCTTGTCTATCCATGCACTTACAAATCACATACACATAAAATTTTATTTGACTCTGGTGCACAACACACTATGGTTAGCAAACTTTTTGTAACCAATTACAAAATACCAGTTGTCAAATCCAGCTTCAAATACGCCAGAATGGCAGATAAATCAAAGGTTCTACTCAAAGGCAAAACAACTCCCTTCAGAATTGACCTCCAAGGAATAAAAATGTCCATCAAAGGACTTGTCATGAACAACATAAACTACAACATTGTAGCAGGCATAGACTGGTTCACCTGAGTGAACCCCAGCATATGTTGGAAAACAAAAACCATGACTATCAAACGCAATGGAGTCAATTTCAACATTCTCAAAGAACCCAACAACCTAATTCTAAGAGATACAGTATTTGTCCAAGTCATAAATCAAGATGACTCTGAACATCTAACCAAAGACAGTATCCTCCACATAATGAGGTACACTGAGTTCAATAACATGCAAACAACCAAGATCCAATGCCCAGAACTTGTGGCACTCCTAAATGAATATGCCCATGTATTCAAAGAAGAACTCACAGAGTTACCCCCCCCCCAAACGGGAGATCAAACATGGCATCAACCTATATAAAGCCATGCCTAAACCTGCACTCCTCTACAGACTCTCTCCCATGGAGACCCAAATCCTCAAAACACACATTGGGGACAACTTAGCTAAAGGCTTCATCCGCCTGTCTGAATCCCCATGGGGGGCAGCAGTGTTCTTTGTAAAGAAAAAGGAAGGCACTCTGCGTCTAGTAACTGACTAAAGAGCACTAAATGCAAGCACATTAAATAATAAATACCCTCTTCCACTTATAGAGTATCTGTTTGCAAGACTCTCAGGAGCCAAATTTTTCTCCAAAATTGACCTCACCTCAGGTTACAACCAAGTTGAAGTAAAAGAAAAGGACATACCAAAAAACTGTGTTCTGTACGCAATTTGGATCCTTTGAATGTAGAGTAATGAACTTTGGGATGACCAACGCTCCCGCAACGTTTGCCACTATGATGAACCAAGTGCTAAATAGCCTCTCAAATACATTATGCTACCTAGAAAATATCATTATATTCTCAAAAAAAGAGGAACACCTCACACATGTTCGCAAGACACTCAATTGACTTGCAAAGCACAAACTTTATGCAAAATCAAGTAAGTGCCAATTTATGGAAAAGGAACTCCTGTTCTTAGGCCACATTGTCTCTGACAGTGGCATCAAAGCAGATCCAGACAAAATTAAAGCCATAAATAACATGCAACGCCCCACCTCCGTTAAACAAGTTAGATCTTTCTTGGTATGGTAGCTTACCTAAGGAAATACATCAAAGACTGCGGAAAACTAACCACACCAATCAATGACTTAACCAAGGGTAATGCCAAAAAGAAATTCATCTGGACACCAGAATGTGACAAGAATTTCCAATTATTAAAATAATCTCTGATCAAAGCATCAATCTTGCAGTACCCTAATAACAACGGGTGCTACAAGCTTGAGTCAGATGCTAGTGACACTGCCATTGGCGCAGTCCTGTGCATTTGCCAGCCAGGGTAGCAAGACTTCCTGCCAGTATGTTACAAAAGCAGAAAACTAACTAATAATGAGCAGAGATACCCAATACACGATAAGGAATTGCTAGCAATATACCATGCATGCAAGAAATGGAGATATTACTTAGAAGGACATTTAAACATCTGATTACTAACTGATAATAAATCATTAATCTATTTTAAAACTCAGAACACACTTGCACAGCAACAAGCCAAATGGATGTCCCTGCTGGATTAGCTCAATTTGGACATCTAATACAAAAAGGGGGCAGAGCTGGTCACGGCTGATGCTCTCTATAGACTATGTCAGCCTAGAGAGTGTTGCAACTGAACCAATGAGAGTTCAGTACTTGGAATTGGGGAAGACAACAGTCCAATAGGAAAGGACAGAGTAATAAGAATAAGGTATTGTTTATTGTAGAATATTGTGATTAATATACTATATGGGGCAGCCACAAGGGGGTGGCATAGTGGGGAGTTCCATGTAGGGTTTAGAGCCAAGGAATAACTTGTGCGGGGATCAGCAGTTCAAATTGGCAACGCTCCTAATTAGGATGAAGTACCTGCCATTTGATGCTGCCATCAGATTAATCCATAATGTTAGATATGTCAATGGGCGACTCATCAAGCGCCCCCTGTGTATTGTAAGATATGTTAGCGGGCAAGTCTAGAAACTCGGTTGCAACAAGAGGATCACCCTGACCACCTGGACCCTGACTGGCCAAACCTGTACAACACTGATTATAAAACCAAAGGGAAAGACCCCTCAACACATCAACTGACCCACAATACATTATTAAGGAACAAAAAGTATTTCCATGTATCAAATAGCACTGTATACCAAATCATTAACAACAAACATGTCCTGTACATCCCACTTGCACAAAGAGTTGATACCATACTAATACATCACCGCCTACTAGGACATACAAAGGCTAACAACCTATACCTCACACTAAAAGAGATAGTATGGTGGCCCAACCTCAAACAGGATATAGTTGATGTTCTGAAAAAGTGCACAGTGTGCAAGAAATACACCAGTACAAAGGCTCCTCAGCCAACGGTCAACCCAGTACCAGACTCTGAACCATTCAAGGTTTGGGGACTGGATGTAATGGGCCCCTTCCCAGAAACAAAAACAAACCAATGTTTCTTAATTGTAGCTATCAACTTTGCCATATGCTGGCCCATCTGCTGGGCAAAAAAGAACCATAAAGCAGAAACCATCAACTGTTTTATTAACAAAGCAATCATAGCCAACTACGGCACTCCAGACTACATTATAACTGATGGAGCAACAGAGTTATTAGGTCATGTAGTAAATTACAACTTAAAATCCAAAAACATTAAACACTCCACAACCTCTCTGTATAGGCCACAGGCCAACAGCAGAGCGGAACGCCTCAACGGCAGCCTTATCAGGACCCTAGAGAAAATAATGGATGGCAAAGCCAAAGACACATGGCCACTATACGTGAAACATGCATTACTAGTATCCCGTGTCCGCACCAATCAAGGAACAGGCTATTCACTGTTTGAGCTAACCTACGGGTACAAACCAGAAATAATCACCTGCAACAAACAGCCATACATAAAGATCCCCCCAGGGAAACCCCCCCACAGTAGAACAAGCACCAAATCTACAACACATCTGCCTCAAGGCTAAAATAGCAGAAATAAAGAGGCTCAAAACACAAAAGGTAACCTCCACAGAGGAACCACTTCCTATCAACTCCCCTGTCTGGGTTCTGGCTGGCAACAGAAAGAAACTAGACTTGGTACACCGGGGACCAGGAAGAATCATCAAGTACAGACCAGATCACAACACCTATCTAGTAAAGTTCCAAGGTGCCAAAACCCCAATTGTCAAGAAATACAACAGAACCTGTCTCCGCCTTAGTAAAGGAGAACACTCAACCAGACTGGTTCCAACTAGTAAACAGCTCCAGGAGCATCAGGCGGCAGCCGTGAAAACAAAGCCCCCTCCTGATGCACCAGAGTAACCCCTTAAGGGGGTATCAAGGGTCTGGATGAACAAGCATTCTGGCTACCATTAACCTACTTAACATCCAGCCATTGCCTGATTTAGTCCCCTTCCAATATACCGTTCAACATACCAAGAATGGTAACCAAGCAATATCACATGACTGTCCAAGTATCCAGTGGCTTGAACCCATCCTGAACAGGACTAACCCTTAAATTTGATCCAACTAAATCCCACCACAGCAAAAGCTATATAAGTCTAAAGTATTATTCAATAAAATATACTTCTCTTCTTTCTTAATTCCATATTTGAAGCTTCCCTAAAAGGCGCTCCTTATCAAATTGGAAATTTCAAAAAAAGATATCTGAAGTCATGTTGGTGGTTAATCATTAATTCTATGTGGATTTGGGTGGTAATTCCCCATAACTTAGAAATGGCTTCATATTATCCCGCAATTTCCATCACATTTTTGGTGTTAATGGGCAAAATGGGTCAACACAGCAAAGAAGTGCTCACGCGCAAAGCAAAACCATTCAAAATACAATCTGAAATACATGGATTCACAAACAAAATGGTGTGAGTTGACTTTTGGTGTACATATGTTTACTATGTGAATTGGTGCAAAAATACGCCCAAGCTTGGTGAGTCAAATCTCAATCCAAAAAACAAAACACAATAGCAACTCACTATGTAAACAAAATCACTCAAATGTTGTGTGCAATGGATTTTAATCAAGAATGATACCAAAGTATCTAAAATATGGCACACAATCTGAAACACAAATTTTAAAAATATTGTGTTAGGTGTTTGAATTTGGCAGTAAAATCTGGGAAAATGGGTGTATTTTTTGAGTATTCTAAAATGGGTGTTGTAAAACCAAAAACAACTAATTAAGAAACAAAAAATCTATAATTGGGATATTGGGGGGAATATTAATTAAATATTCATATTCAGATAAAAGCAAAAATTAAAATTAGGGAGTAACTTAATTGAAATTTATTTAGTATTTTATTAAATTTTGAAATGGAAGGAACATAACAACAGAATACCAATGCACCTGTTGTGCGCCGCAGTTGTGGTTGCCCCCGCAGGTCAAAGAACAGAGTTAGTGAAACACAGATGCCTACTCAGGAAGGAGACGGGAGAGGAGAGTTTGATAGTGATGCTGCACTGACACAGCCAGTTCAAGGAGCACAAGCTGCTAGGGTGCAAACATCAACCCTTGGGTCCCCAAGCTGACCCAGAAGCCCACCAAGGTTACCTTCACCAAGAAAGTTAGAAACAAGGAGATAGAACTTAGTTTGTATGTGTTCAACGTTGTGTACCGGCAAGAGTTGGTCCCATCAGCCATGCTGGAGAAGGTGAAGCCTGTACTTGATACTAGCTACAAGCCCTACGTCAGTGATTTCAATCAGGAAGAGGAAAAGGAGCCTGAGCTCTTCAGAACTGATGAGGGACAGTTAGTGCTCAAAAATTTTGCAGCCTTCTACACTAAGGTACCCATGCCCTGTGTTGCGCCCAATGCCAACAAGTCAATCCCCACTGCCAAAACGCCCACCCAGAAGCGCATCCCTGACATCAAACACATCATCCTGCTTAAGCTAATGCGTGAATATGGTGATTACAGGGCAGCCACGGCCCTTGTTGGAGTGGATCCCAAGTACATCAGCAAGACCTTCAACAAGTTCATCAACACTGGTCGAGTCCTTGCCGCGGAGAAATCCTTGCGTGTGTCAACCATGCTCACCAAGGAGCACAAATGGGCAATCACCAGTGGATAACCTGGGACTGCCATCTTGAACTTGCAAATATACAGGCCATAGTCAAATCCACTTTTGGGGTTGAGGCCTCAATTTCTTTTTACTACCATATGCTCAAGGGAATGTGCTTTTCTTGGAAAAAGCTCAGGGTATCTCCCTACAATTGTAATAGCCCAGCCAACATTGACGTCTGGAAAAAATACGCAGAGGCGTACACTGCCCTCAAAGCCAAGGGGACAATCAAATTTTATTATATAACAAGTTGGCATTTGCCTCATCTATGCAAAATGCATATGGCTATGTCCCCAAAGGCTCAAATGACGGGATGGCTTGGTGTGCTGCATTCCGCGCCACAGCCTATTCAATGGTGGCTCTCCTCAGTCTAAAGGGGGTCAAGCTCTACCAAATGATATTGGATTTGCATAACAGCAGGACCTTTCTAGCATTCCTCCAATTGGTCTAGAAGCACCTGATGTGCACAAGCCCGGGCTTCACCAATGTAATTGTGCTGGACAATGTTGATCTCCATAAGGAGGTTGATATTCTTGAGGAATTCCCGATGATTGACACCTACAGCGCAGTGCGCCCCCAGCAATTAGCCACGGCAAATTTGCACCTTCTATTCCTCCCTGCCTATTTGCCCTTCCTAAATCCCATTGAGGAAGTCTTTGGGTGGCTCAAGCAAGTTGTCAAGCGAGGAACCCCAACTGGGACTGAGGACCTCTTTAATTTGCTCCAGGCCAGGATCCACACCCTCCCAGCTGAGACTGTGGTCAAATTCTATGGCCACACTGATTTGTTCATCCCTGCATGCCTAGCCAAACAGCCAATCAATTAAAGGCTTAGTGTGTCCAACTTTTTTTATAATCTCTAATCTACTATTTAAGATTTATTAATTATCATTTTATATTTAGAAGCTTCTAAGCCCACAATCACATTTGGCAGGACCATCAATGGAGGTTAGTAATTTATTTATTTTATATTAATTTTTTTATTATGCCATCTGAGATTTACCCAAACACTTTATACTGGATTGCGCAAATATATTTATATCACTTTTGTCAAATAAATATAAAAATCAAATTAAAAAAGTTAAATGTATAAGGTACAAAGTAGAATTGTATTTTATTAACATATACTATTATGCTTTTATGATGACCTTCTCAGGAATATATTATGCAAATCTTGTGTGCTAAAATAAACATTAGAAAAATTATTTATAATAAAAATAATCTAAAGTATAAAGATTTTTATTGGTATAGAGAATAAATTAGGAGCATCTATAGTGGGTTTGGCAGTATGTACCCACCCCACAATGGAGGTGGCGCACAACCTCCACCGCCACACTGTGAACGGTGGATACACCCTTATTGAAGTATTCTTGCCTACTGGTAAAAGTGAGGATTGTGAGGTGGTAATGGAGGAGCAGCTTTTCTGGCAGGGCTACAAACCCAAAGATGCCAGCCAGGACCAGGGCGTCTTGGATTATGTGGTCAACCAAGTTGTACCTGGGGGGACCTTCTTCCTGTCCAGTGAGAACCAGGCCTTGTCAACCCTGAGAAAAACCTGGTCTAGGCCCTCTACACTGGCGCTCATCCCAAAGAATAAAAGATACCTGAGGTAAACAATGAGGTGAAGCCTTTGCCCAGCAAAGGCTTCAGTAAACTTGTACAGTTTGTTGTATACTGCGCTTATTATTTTCTTGTGTTTAGTTTTAACAAAGGTAAGATTCATTGCCAAGGGGAGCCCTGTCTCATCTGCACTCCAGGCCAGCCCAAAATCTGCCAGGAGGATCTTAGTTTTCCTGACGGCTGTTGCATCTGCAACAGCCAATTTTGACACTGTGCGCCCAAAGTTGTCCAGAAGGTAATATAGGGTGTGCTCCACCGGGAAGCAGAAGCAAGCAGCCACATGTGCCTGGCCCATCTCTGGTATTTTCTTGAATGAGAGCGTCTCCAGGACGTCCTAAACAAGCTCAATGGAGTTTACACAGTAAACTCCACTGAGAACCACTGGGTCCAGGCGGACCAGTTGGGCATCCTTGTAGGCAGTAACTTCTCACTCAGATGCCCCCTTGGCATGAGTTAGGTCAGCCAATGCCTCCTGTGACATCAGAAAGGTACCATGGATCCTGTCTTCAAGCCCCCACAGGACAGGGGGGATAGGGCCAGCTGTTTGGCCTCATGGCTGGCGTAGTTTGCATAGAACATGGCTGGTACACAGGGGACCAGGCCCTGGCGTATTAAGCTGTCAATTACTTCTAAAAAAAGGGTGATACTTTATATATTTTTATTAATTTTTTTAGATGTTACCTTCTTCTGTTTCCTCTTTGCCAGCGGCTCTGGAAGGCTTGGCCATCTGTGGCGCAAGCAGTTGTGCAGGCAATTCAGTATCCTCTGACCTGGTGTGTTTGGCTGGCTTGAGATGTGGATACATCTCAGGGTTGTCAACCCAGACAGACGGTGCAGAAAGATTGTACGCCTTTAATTGCAGGCCCTCAACCACAGCCTTTTGAACATTAAGAAGACACTCAATTGTTTTTTGGGGTGACTGGCATCTTGTCCATAAGTGCCTTGGCAGACACCTTGCTTAATTTGTCCCCTGTAAGGACAGCGGCCTTAACTTTTTATTTGACCTTGTGGTCTACTTCCTTGATCTCTGCAATTGCAGAGTTGAGATCCTTCAAAGCTATCCAATTCTCTTATATGATTTTTTACTAACCTTTGCATTTGTTTTTATAGCATTCACTCCAATAAACTCTGTGTTATTATGATATAATTGCCTCTTTGTTTATCCCTTTTTGTTTCCCATTTGCTACACTATCCCATCTTTTTACCCATTGTGTATATTTTTTACAATCATCTCAATATGTGTTGTTTGCTTTGTGTTGGCATTGTTTCCTTAATTGCCATATTATTTTTGGCGCTTTGCATTGCCCCTTGTGATAATATTAACAACAATTTGGTGATCAGCTAAATTTGAATTAGAAAATTATAGGTTAATTGTGTTTAGATAGAGTTGTTACTGATCCAAATTCAAAACCTTAATGATAAACTTTAAGCCAATCAGGAGCCAAGTGATAACGTGATTGTTGTGACATAAAGGGTCATTCAATAATTCTTTGGTGCATGTACACTAATTAATATGATTGGCTGAATCTTTTGCTATTGTACGCCATTGCTGCTGTGGCAAGTTGTTGGTGGACTAGTGCTAACCCAGCAGCTGATTGGGCATTAGTCCATCAACAACTTGCCACAGTGTCAATGGCGTACAATGGCAAAACATCCAGCCAATCATATTAATTAGTGCACATGCATCAAAAAATTATTGAATGACCTTTATGTCACAACAATCACTTTATTAATTGGCTCCTGATTGGCTTAAAGTTTATCATTAAGGTTTTGAATTTGGATCAGTAACCCTTTATCTAAACACAATTAACCTATAATTTTCTAATTCAAATTTAGCTGATCACCAAATTGTTTTTAATATTTTCACAAGGGACAATGCAAAGAGCTAAAAATAACTGTGTTCTGGATCTAGATACATGGTATAGTAAATATATGATTTTATAGAAATAAGCTGAACATAAAGAATAAAACCAACTATAAACAAAGAGAAAATGAAAAATTGAAATTCAAAATAAAGATAATATAAATAGGAAATTTTTGGCAATAGGGGGTTTATTGGGGTGGGAAAGAGTGATGCCTAGTAGGCATAATAGCGTGGGAAGGAAGACATAGAGGTGATGCTGGCCTGGGGAGTCTGGGATTGGGTGGGTTGGGCTGGAAGGTGGGGGTGGGGGTGGCAGGGGTAGAGACATGAGGATTTATTGTGATGGCCGCCATATACAACTTGTTGTATTCCTTGTCTTTCATTGCCTTGATTGGCTGGTAGATGGCTGTGGCACGGGGTGGAAGGTGCTTGTCTTTATGTGATTGGTTGCCCATATTCACATGGAAAACCACTTGCGCAAACAAGTCAGCCATCATTTGGTGACCAAAGAGAGAATGGTGGTCAAGGACCCCAAGATAGGCAACTGTGGTAATTTCAACTCCCTGGTTATTGACTCCCTGGTAGTTGACACTATAGTAAAGTGAGAATTCAGCTTTTGCCCTGATCAACAACTGGAAATTGACACTTTTTTAATTAATGAATCTTGATGTACTGAAAACTTTTAATATAAAGAATTAAGCCTTACAGCTATGGTATACTAAAGTGACCCCAGAAAACTCAGAAATGCAATAAAAATAGTATCTTAAATAATAGAAAAAGGAGAAATAAGCAATTATTTCTCATTTTACTATGTAATTTACACTCTTCATTATATAAATATTTTTTATTACCATAAAAATTAAAATTCCAATGAGACAAAAATAAACACAAACACAACAAATAAAGTTATGCAAAATAGAAGAAATATTAATGTTTATTTGATATAGTTCATATAAGCACACCTGTGAATATCATATGTTTTATTTGGAAATTAACAAAAATTAAGATATTTCTCTTACTTTCAACTATAAATATTCATCTCAAACTTACCATGCATACATAAAACAATCACTGCTATCTAATTAAATTAAAAAAAAACTTAAAAATTAAAACTAAAAACTAAATGATCAAAGCTAATAAGTAAAAATTAAAATTAAAAAGTTAAAAGTAAAATTCATATAACTGAGCAAGCAAGCAAGTTTATTCCCCATCATTCTTTCCCTGTTTCATTTTGGCCCCTTCCAGGAGGGCAGTGGCAATAAGCTCAAGCTGCTGCTTAAGCTCAGAGGCCTTTTATTTGTGCTTGGCCGCACCCTGGATGGCCTTGGCGAAGAGGGTACAGCGGGTGGTTGGCTTGGTGGGGGGACGCGGTTGGAGAGATCCCAGAGCTTGGAGATTGTTTTCTCTTGCTCATGCTGAAGGAGGGAGAAAAACTTATTGAATTTAGGGTGGAGCCCAAAGTTGGCCTTGAGGTGTTTGTGGTAAGCCTCTAGCGCTGAGGTGGTCTTGAGCTCACCATTCACTGCCGCCCGGTACACATTCCAGCTGGCCTTGGCACAGGCCTTGCCTTGCCTCTGTGTGACAACCTTCCCAATCCACTGGGACTCAAAGTACTCAAGGAAAGGCTTGAAATCCGGGTGCTTCACTATGTAGGGATTCTTTGAGAGCACCTCAAACCCCTGCACAGTGTGCTCTGGCTTTAAAAAAGCTAAGGCACTAAATTGTGCCAGCACAAATCTGCAGGTGTCTGAAGTATCCCTCCGGCTCAACCTACTAAGCTCAGTGTGGGCCTGCACGTTATAAGCAACTACTTGGCAGAAGTGGAAGTGGCACCCCTGCACCTCCCTTCTAAACAGCTGCTTGAATACATTGAACTGAGCAGGCTCAAAGTCCATAATGCACACGCAAGGCCCAAGAGCTCTTAGCCTTGCCTTTTCCTCCAAAGCCAGGGTGGCCTGGTCCTTGTCAGAGGCAGGTGGGTTGGCGCGGGTGTGGGGGGGAGTCTTCTTGGATTTTTCATTGTTGGCAGGAGGAAGGAGGGCAATTTCTTGGCAGAGGATGGAGAACACGCAGGTATAGATGGCCTTGGTGGCCCCAGGAAGAAGAAAGAACACAAGTGGAATCACCTGGATGTCAATCTGGGCATGGATCATCCAGAGCTGCTTGAACATCTGGGGGCAAGTGGCAAAGGTACCATCAACTAGCCAGGTTGACGCCCTTTTCAACTCCATCAGGTTCTGCTGAGTTGAGTAGCAGATTATGCGGTCCTTGGCTGCAGGTCCATCATCATGGAGCAGGAAGCGCTCCCCACTCGGAAGCTGCTTAAGCTCATGAGTGAGCGTGAGCTTAGAGAGGACGTCAGAAGCCTTGGGGGGAGGGAGATTGGCAGTAATACACTTATTGCTGATGAATTTGACCAACTGCTCCTGTGTTGGTACCAATTTAAGATTTTTAGGTTTGAGATGTTGGAGGGCCTTGATGGCCAGATCTGATGCGCAAAGATGAGAGGATGTGGGTATTACTTGCATAAGGTACCACTTTAACATCCGAGTGATTAGATGATTGGGGGGCTCACAAGTGTGCTCCCCCTTCTCCAACATTACTTGTTCCCAGCCCTCAGTGTTCAACCAGGCCCCACAAGTCTTATCCTTGCAGACAAAGTGCTTGCTTTTGGTCTGCCGCTTTTGGTTGTTGCAATTAAAGATATAATTGTCAGCAATGTAACCAGGGCCGCCCTTTACTGACATAATTGGAAAGTACTGGGGGAAGCGCTTGGGAACTTTAAACTCTCTGTCCATGTTGCAAATGTTGTGGATGGCCAGTGGATCCCAAGCCACATGACCAGAAGCTTTAAACTTCTTGGAGTAATTCTCTGGCTCATCTTGGGGGTCAGATGAAGAAGGAGGGGAAGTGCCATTGGGAGGGGGAGGGGAAGGATTCTTCAAGGCCTGCTTGGATGCCTCCTTTTTCTTACCAGAAGAAGAGGTGGGCTCCTTGGCAGCCTTTGCCTTCTTGGTCTGGCGCTCCTTGGTAGGCTCAGAGTTGGCCTCTGAGTGATAAAATGAGTGGTCGGTAAGATCACCATCAGATTTATTGGGGGAGGATTTTTGGGGAGAAGGTGAAGGAGATGTAGAAGATGAGGATGGAGGGGGAGAAGTAGGAGGAGATGGAGTGGGAGGAGATGGGGTTGGAGACTTTGCAGTTGCAGGATTCTTGGCATGCTTGAGGGTGAAGGCAGTTTCTTTGGAGCCTTTGGAGGCTTGGCGCTTAGGCTGCTGGCTGTTCTTGCTTGATTTGGTCTAAAGAAAAGTTTAGCATTGTAAATAAAATAATTAAAAAGATATTGCAAACACAAAGAGGTAAAGCAAAGCAAAAGTTGAATGAAAAGTGTGCAAATAAAGTTTTATTTATAAAAAATCATAAAAAGTAAGTAGAAGCAAAATAGAAACTCAAAGTGTAGATATAAAGGTTAAAACATAGAAAATAAGTGAATTTATGATAAAGCATCAAAGATGTTAGGTTCAGCATAACATCTTAGTGTTAAATCAATGTAAAAGTTTAATTAAAAATCAAAAAAATATGAAAATTATATGGAGAGCAGCAGAAAAAGTAGTAGATTATGATAGAAAAAAATTATTATGTGGAATTTTTTTATTTAGAGTTTAAAATTCAAAACATAGTAAAGTGTCAAGTTTGGCACTGTTGAACAGCCGGAAAAAGCTGAATTCTCACTGTCAAGTATGCCAGAGTTGAGCAGAAACATCAAATTTACTATGTTTTTTACATATAAAACTTGCTTAAATTTAAAACAGGTTCAAAAGTTAACCCAAAAGCAAGGCAGTTTTGTATGCTCAAGAATTAAAAAAATTCAACATAAGTTAAAAAAGTAAATGAATGATAATGTGTTTATTAGTGATTAAGGTATGCTGGGAGGAGCTTGGAGTGAATTATTTACCATAGTGTTGTTTAAAACGTTAATAAGCTCTCTGTACTAATCTCCAAGTTAAAGTGTCGAGTGGGTGAGTGTTGAGTGGTACTTATAGCGTGTCACATATTAATTTAGCCTTAATTCTGAGCCTTTGATTAGTTAAATATGAAACCAATTGGGTGTCAAGTGGATAGAGTTGAATAAAGAAAGTGTTGAGTTTCAGTTTTTTTATAAATTACATATAAAATCTCTTAATAAATTGGGCTTAATTTATGTGGCACCACTTAATCCAAAAACCCAGGAATGACAAATGTAAAACAAGTGGGGTATTTGATTAATGTCTATGCCACTAAATCCAGTATAGCGGTGCTTGGGAGCCTAATCAATGACTATGGACACTAATAATAAAAATATAATAGTAAATGCAAATTTTATATAAGTGCATATGTATTTTATTAATATAATTAAAATTTGGCTTAAAAAGTGTCAAACTGGTCACTTTTGGGTTTAGAGTGTCAAACACAGGTTTTTTCATTTCTATTAGTAAATTTACTTACAAATTGCCCCTTAAATTGGTATTTTAGCTAACCAATTTATTAAACAGAGTTGAGTTTGAGTAAATTTAACCTTGGTTTTCAGTTTCAAACCCCTAAATTACTAGTAAAAATTAGCTTAAAATTGGTTAAGCCAAAAATACTAATAGATTCACATATGCGGCACTCGACTCCCTGGTACTCAACAAAGTGTCAAGTACCAGGGAGTCAACCTTACCACAGTTGCCCAAGATAGAGGTCATTAAAAGCCTGAGGGCGGCGCTCCTGTACTGTGTCTCTGATGTTGAAGAAGACAATATCACCCAGATGAATGTCTGCATGGCTGGCTGGGTACACAGAGGCCTGGTGCCCACGTCCCTGGATGGCCTCAAGGGCGGTGGAGCTACCCTCCATCTGGTGGCTCAAGAAAACCTGGTACTTGGAATTTGAGCCATCCCAGGAGTCAAGTAGTCTACTGAGGATGTGGCTGTATGAGTAGCCATTGATGAAAATTGGGTTTGTCTGATAGTAGACAAAAACATTGGCTGAAATAGCCAGAAATGCACCAATGAACATCCCCTTCTTGACCTTCTTCCTTCCTTTTTGAGTGGCGGCTCTTCCTTGCTTGCCAAAATCATCAGAAGCTATTGATAGCTTGTAATAGGAGATAGACATGACATCATTAGTTAGACTAGTCAGGCATTGGACCAGGGTTGATTCAATGGTGGTGTCATATGGGAAATCCTCAGTACTGTCCCATTGGTTGCCAGCAAAATTGGTCAGTACCCGGATTGACGCCACCTTTCCATGCATCCAGAGCTGCACCATGCACTCAGACACCCAAATGCCATGGTGTGCAAGTTGCTTCCGGACCTGGGTCAAGGAAAGCTTGGGATCCCGTTGGAGGAGGTCAAGCATGATAGGTATGCCTCAGATATTTGTGACTCAGGGGCCTTCTTGGGCTTTTTGGCCGTCCCAATCAGATTCCCCTTGTTCATTAGGTTGTTGAACTCCTACATTAGAGTGGCTTGGGTAAATTTCAATTGGTCAGCAATCTGATCCCAGGAAAGTCCCTGCAGGTTCAGTGCCATAGTTTCCTGAAGAATTTGGGTGGTGATGATTCATCGCTTGGTGCGCTGGGCTGGGGAATCTGAAGCCTGATTGGCTGTAGGAGAGCAGGTTGGGTATTGGCGGAAAGTTGTTCCAAATCAAGGTTGCCATCCTGATTGGTTGGTTGATAGGCAGCTTGTGCGGGGGTGGGTACAGGAGCAGGGGCAGAGCTAGACACTAAGTGACTAATTAACAAGTCAAAGCCATATGGGTCAGGGGTCAGGTACAGGTCAGCTTCCTCATTACCTGCCTCAAAGGCTTGGGTGTAAACGGGTGCCTCTACGTTCTGAGCCTCACCTTTGTTGAAGCTGGCTTGGCTGCTGTTGGCTGGGCTGCTGGTGCTGTCAAAAATGTTGCTAGTAAAAACCATTGTAAAAAACCTAGGATAAAATCACTAAAAGTAGAAGTTTAAAATTTTATGATTTATTTTTATTGTAATCTTGAGCCCATATTTGAAAGGTTCTCAAAACCATTTTACACAAATTAGGAGCCATGAAATTGAATAAAATGACTCTATTCCTAAATTGGATAGCTGTTGATTGGCTGTAAAACTGTTAATTTTCTATTTTAGGCTGCTCATATTACACATCTTGTGTGACTTCATTTCGTTTTGTGCTTGTTGAATCTCGCTTCTAGATTGCTCAAATTTTGTTTCATTTTAGTCCTTCTGTCAGTGCCTCATATGAATCCTGACTGGATTATAATATACTCTGTAATAGCATCCATCCATCTCACTTGTTGTGTCAGTTCATTTTGTTTGAGGTTTAAACAACGCCACTTGATATTTGCTATAATTTCATACAATGGGCTAGTTAAATTTCGTTTTTGTTTGACAGTTATTTTTTAACTGATTTTTTTTTAAATTAATTGAATCCTGAATCTTGAGCGACTTGGATTTTGTTCAAATCTGAAACCATTTCGTTTAAATCTGATGTATTTTCAGTTGTTGCCATAGCTTTTAAAACTACTGTAATTGACACATCCAAGCCGTCACATTTCCTGATTTTGGATTCCCCTTACCTAAGGATTCCAAAATTTTCAAAAAAAAGGCTACAGACGGCTTTATTTTTTCCAGATGAGCCTATCTTTTATATATTTTTTAATAAAATTCTTATTTTTAAAATAAAAATTCAAATTCAAATTCAAATTATTATAATTATTATTTTAAATTTAAAAGAAAAAATACTTTTTATTTTTAAATAAAATCTGGAAAAAACATCCATCTGTGGATATGTATGAAAGTGATACTGAAAAAATTGTAGCTATGATAAATTTCTGGAATCATTTCCAGATCTGAGATGAATGGCTGCTTTTTTATAAATCAGCCATCGTTTCAGATCTGCTGCTGCCCTAATCTAGTCAGCTCATTTCATATATTTTGGCTGGAGTTTGGTTAAAGGCGGTGATTTTAAATGATGGCTTTGAAACCTAAGGAGTCGGAATAAGTTATGTGTGGTGCCTGAGCTTGCTTGGGTGGCACTTGTGACGGAGTGTGAGAATGGTTCTTGAATGGCTAGGGTGATCGCTTTTCCTTTTGGGTACCACCTACCTAAAAGTGACATCATAACCCGATGCCAGGATTAAATGGAGTCTATGAAGGAAATAAGTTTAGGTGCCTCGATACTTGGCGGGCGGCTTATCGGGGGAACCTTTGCTTTTAAATAGGGATGTGTGGACTAGTTAGAGAAGGAATGCTTGAGTGGGGAGACAATTTATAAAGGCTGAGTAGAACCTGGTTTGTAAAATACGAATAGCTGTTTTGTGATATAACTAGGCGATTATTTATAGCTGGAAATTCGTTAAATTTTAAAATGAAACCAAGTTTAATAAAAAAGACATTTTATAAGGGTTAAGTAGAGCCTGGTTTGTAAAATACGAATAGCTGTTTTGTGATATAAATAGGCGATTATTTATAGCTGGAAACGCATTAAATTTTAAAATGAAACCAAGTTTAATAAATTAAGGAAATAACATGAAAATATCTAATGCATTGATAAGTTTTCGTGGAACTAATTTAAAATTTAATTGATTGGATAATAATGATTATTGCAGCGCTTAGTCAGCAGATGAAGGCTTTGGATCAGCATAATAAACAGTTTTAATGTTCATAATTGCATAGGGCTCGGGTGGATTATGAAACGCAACAAATCACACAGGAAAGGACGTTACTAGTGGTAGGGTAGCTTCAAAACAGAAAGTTTTCAACTACTGATCGAAATATTTTGCTCAGCGAATATTTGGCAATAAAGTTTGGGCAGTTGGGCTAGGCGATGGTGACGTTTTAGGCTAGGGCTGATTGGGTTTTAAACCGAATTCACGTTGGTGCAATATTCAATAACCTTTCAAACTGACAAGAGTTTGCTTAAATCTAATCAAGGAACATCAATACGCTAGTTTGAACTCAACATATATTCGCAAACTAAATCTACAATCTCGTCTTTGTTGTAGCCAAGTATATATGGAGTACTGGAAATATATCGCAATCCTGCCCAAGCCACGCAGTAAACTTGACGCCATCCTTAATAATGGACAAATTAAAACTGTCAATTTAATTTTGCATGAAACGGGCAATCATGAATTTAACTATCCCTCAATATACTCCCGTGGATGGTGAAGCATGCGCCAACCTAGTTTACATCCTCCTCACATAAGTTCATGACTAGAATGGATGTTATTCTGCTCCTGGGATCTAAGGAGGTGCACCATATCCTGCTACTTAATGATTCAATATGCAGCCCTGGCAGCACTTGGTCGAATATCAATATAGCCGATAGTCCACTCGAGACTAAATTCTTCATCAAGTTAATCGAACTGTAAAAAGAAATGACACTAACCTGGCTTCTTCTAGCCAAGCATAAGAGCCACAGGGTGGATGTTTACAGTGGTTGGCTGGAATTTAGACTAGCCAATGATATTAGATTTGCAGAGCTACCCCATCTTCCACCTTATGGATCTGAATAGCATGGCTCGGCAATGAGGGCAGGAGTTAGAATAGATATCCCGTCAACTGCCCATTCGTCTGGAGCCACAGTTGCTAAGTTGGAGTGCAAAGCTGCCTCCCAGGTTCCACACAAGTCCTATACTTATAATCCATGCTGGCTACTCATCCATCCAACTACAATTATATACTCTATTAATTAACTCCCTTTATTTTTTACTTCCCGTCGCGGCATGGCTCCATTACCTCCTCCCCTCGCCGACCAAGTCACTCCTTTTGCTAGAAGGGTGAGTGTTAACAGCCCTACTGCAGAATATGACTACATGGCTTCTAATCCCACTCCACCTACTTCTCCATTTCCTCAAGACCCTAATCACTCCACCTCAGCTCAGCGCGAAAACCACCCACCCTCTCGTACTCAAACCAAGCGTCCTCGTAGGAACATTGGTCCTTACCAGCTTACCAGGACGCTTGGTTCGGGCAGCATGGGGAAAGTTAAATTGGCCGTTAATAATGATACCGGAGAAAAGGTACCTTTTTAAAGTTTCCTTATATTTATCCTTCCAAGTGTGCCGTTAAGATTATCCCAAGAAAGGCACCTGTTCATAAGAACGCTCCCAAAGATGAAAGTAGAGATATCCGCATCCACCGCGAAATTGCACTTATGATGCTTTTGGACCACCCATACATTGTTTCTCTCAAGGAAGCCATGGTGATGCCACACCACTACTACCTGTTCTTTGAATACGTTAGTGGGGGTCAAATATTGGATTACATTATTTCTCATGGCAAGCTCAAAGAGAAGCAAGCCAGGAAATTCGCTCGCCAAATGCTCTCTGCAATAGGTAAGGTTTAGCTTAACCCAATATTTCGAAACTTCTAGCTTACAATGCTCCTAGAATACTGTCATCGACACTCTGTTGTGCACCGAGGTAATATTTTTTAAACGCTTTTGGAGTTCCTTTGCTAACGGTTTAAAAGATCTCAAGATCGAAAACATTTCGATTACTGAGGAAGGGGACATCAAGATTATTGACTTTGGGCTTTCCAATTTATTCTCCACCCACTCCCAACTCTCTACCTTTTGCGGCTCACTCTATTTCGCTGCCCCCGAGTTGCTGAGTGCACAGGAGTATACTGGCCCTGAAGTCGACATTTGGAGTTTAGGGATTGTATTCTATGTTCTTGTCTGCGGTCGAGTTCCCTTTGATGATCCAAATATGCCTGCCCTGCATGCCAAAATCAAGAAGGGAAATGTTTCATACCCCAGTTGGCTCTCCAAAGGTAAACCAAACCCTTAGAAAACCATTTAATCGAATTTGTAGAGTGTAAGCATCTTTTAACTCGCATGCTTGTCACCAATCCGGCAGAGAGAGCCAATATGGCAGAGCTCCTTCGCCATCCCTGGATTAACAAGGGCTACGACGAACCAGTAGACATTTATTACCCCACACGGCAGCCCATCCAGCTTCCTCTAGATACGAACGTCATTCAAAGAATGAAAGGCTTTGAATTTGGGAATGACGAGAAGATCAAATCGGATCTCGAAGAGCTTCTCAGCAATGAAGGAGCACCACCAGAACCCTTCAGTCCCAAGATCAAAGATCTTCGCAAAAAAACTTTCTTCAAGAATCGCCATTCCAACGAGTCAGGCGTCACGAATCAACCGTTAATTTCCATTTATTACCTTGTCCAGGAGAAGATGGAACGTGAACGTCTAGCTGAGGAAGCCAAGTATGCTTGCAGCCTGCCCGCAGCTCAGCATTCCGCTGGCCCCGATGTCATACCAGAGATAGTCTTGGATACCACCCACGAACCGGAGAAACCAGAACTCACCAGCCCTGCTGGAAAGAGCATACGGTTTGAAAGGGGCCGCAGCTCAAATGCACCCACTCCTAAGTCATCCAATGTCCTCCGCCGTCTCAGCTCGGCCGTGCGCCCTGGAAAGCCCCCACTTTTTCATCGTTTCAGCCAAGGCCCAGAGCGCGGGAGTTCCCCCGTCAAGAGTGGCTACGGGGAAAGGTTTAGTCGTAGAATTAGTCGCCTCATTACTCGCCATGTTAGCATGCAAGAGCCCAAGCTGCGCAACAGCATGTCAGAGCTGGATGCTCTCGTAACCAAGCCCCCCAAGTCGCCTCTAGCCCAAGACATCAGCACCACACCCCCTGCACCTTCCCCTCCCGTTGCTGACTTTGCAAAGTTACCTACTCATTCTGAAGAGGAGATAGCGGTTGACAACCATCTCACTGCAAAGTCAATGTCTCTTAAAGGACTTTTCTCAGTCGCTACCACCAGCACCAAGAAGGCCAAACTCATCAACCGTGACCTCATTCGCGCCCTCGACAAGCTCAACGTCCGGTGGAAGGAGATCGATGGCTACCTTGAATGTATCTATCTCGACTCTCCTGACGGCGCCAACATTACCCAGGCAACGTTCAACTCACACGATTCTTCTGACACTGATGCCATTGCATCTCCAGAGCACCGTGAAGCTATCCCACGACTTCCTGAATCAACTGATGCCGAACATCTTCGGATCCAAGCCGCCCGCTCTGCCACCGCCAGCAAACTGGCCAACCCACCCAACAAACACTCGCCCGAAGATGGCCTCCTTAAGCCAGCAGAACCAAAAGCCGAGGCTGCACAAATTGTGCGATTCCAGATCAGCCTCGTCAAAATCCGAGTCGTCTTGCGACTCCATGGCATCCAGTTTCGCCGCCTTGAGGGTCCATCCTGGGAATACAAGTCCATCTGTTCCCAAATATTACACGAGCTCAAGTTATAACGTCATTAATGCCCCCTAAAACCTAATACAACCCGCTCTTATTCCGTTTGCCTCTAATAATGCCCCTTCGCCCCAATAAAGTCATGCATTTTTGTTGCATCTTTTTTGCAATGCAGCTGCAAAGCCAACCCTAAATTGAAGATGTTTCCTTGGCTTGGATTCTAGATAATTAAAACCCCCTACACTACTTCTTAAGTTCAAGTTGATAACATTCATAACTCTTGGGAATAATGCAACTTACCAACCCAGTCATAAGCAATAACTCCAGAATGTCAATCTGCAGATATGCTCCAGACCACATAGCTTCATTCTCAAGTCGAAAGGGCTTCTGAACTGCCATAACATGTATCTGATGTGATTCCTGGACAGCCTTACTCCACTCATTGAAGGAAACCTTACCTCTATAAGATTGCAATGTTTACACTAACAACCTGGAGCCTACCAACCATGTGAAAGTAGAAGAGCCCAGGTAACTTTGATAAATCCGCACCCTGACCCATCATAACCACGCATCATCCTTACCGAGAAGGACACCCACGGAAGCACTGTTTGACAACAAAGGAAATATTTACCGACCCCGGATATTTGCAACCGATCGAGGTAGATCATATTCCGACCTGTAGTGAGAATTGTGGTGCCGCAATCTGGAACACTTCAACCAACCCCTTCAGACCGACCGATCCACAAGGAACAACTATCCTTCAATAATCACAGCCAACGTATGGTTAACTTAAATGCAAGTTTGGGTTGACCCACCTCGGGGTTCAACCCCCATGAATCACTTATTGTCTATACATGAAGCTTCCCATCCGCTGCAAATAGTGGCATCCAGACATCAACAATGCTCCTCAACTCAAGGTTCGCCTCAAGCCGGCCCCATGCCCCGATTTAATCCTCAGCCGTTTATGGTTGCCTCGGGTACCAACCAACCAGGTTCACTTTATAACGAAATAGCTTCCCAATCCTGAATCGACTTGTCTAAGCTGCAAGGCCAACAACCAGCAAAGTTCCGAGTCAGAAGAGAAGATACATGGCTCAGTTCACTCAAGGCCCAAACTCAAAACATATCAAGCTGACCCCGCCAGCTGAGATGCCCCAGCCAATAACTCCAGATATAGAGTGACAACTGTTTCCCCTGGAATAATACCTAGCAGGATACCAAGTCCTGTGAGACAGGCTGGTGGGCTGAAGGGTAGGTCCCACTACAGGATTGGTGCCAACTTGATAATATAAGAGAGTGAACACTCTAGAATAGACCAGGGACCAATGTTGGCACCATGGAGTCTATCATATCCATAAGAGTAATTTACAGCACACTGGAAAGCTGTGTGGAGATAGTGTCAGGAAGGCACTTTGTACAATTCCTGACAACAATCTTTTATTGGGTTTAAAGGAAGATAGTCCTTCTCCTTTGATTCCTTTTGAAACTCCTAAAATAATTAAGTTAGTGGGTAGTATTTGTCCACTTTTACCTGTTAATTTGGAGTCAAATGTCTCTTCTGAGGTTGATTATTCATCAACGGGGTTCAAACCTGGATCTTCTTCTGCTCTCTATTACTGTCAACCCTTTAAAGAAATTGTTAACCTTGGCAAGAACGAATCATTACCTTCAAATAGTCATCCAGCCAATCAGCTGTGATGACGATCCTTTCGATGGATCCTCTTAAGCAAAGTAATGACGCTGATGTCTGTTTTGACCTTGGTTTCCATATGGCTCGCCCATTGTCCTCTGGTTTGGCTTCTAGTTCCTGCTCTCCTTCCCCAGTTTTAACTGGGAAATTGCTTGGCATCTCCTGCTTTTCCTGCTAGGTCAATGGTTAAATTTTACAGGGTTGTTTTAAAGAAACTGAGTTAAGCATTTTTTAACTACAGTAACTTACAATAATTCTAGTTTAATGCAATTCTTACAAGATCCCCAAATTCTTCATTTTCATCCCCATGAGAGATAATCTCTTTTATGTTGTCTCTAATTTATCTTTTATTACCAGGCTATATAAGCTGGTGGGCTATGATCTTTTTATTTGTTCAATCAATAAAGTCTACATTCACCCAAGTGAATTGTTTTTGCTTATATTTTATTTTGACTTAAACCTCTAAATTCCAAACCATGAAATTACCCAAGGCTTTTCTTATGGAGTCTCTTGGGTATAAATAGTTATTCTGGATAGTCCTGCTGACAACGGTGTTGACTAGCACTTCAATGGGAGCATGCTGTCATGGACCCACTCTTGGGCGGCCGGCCCGCCGGTTTTGGAGGTAACTTGGGCTGGGTTTTTTGCGGGCAGGGCCCACCACAAGAGAGGGGCTAACTTTAAGAGGTAAGAAGCAGACTTTCCTAACCAAGACTACGGGCCAGCGGCCGGTACAATGGTGTCCACCACCCCAGTGAGGGTGATGTACACTATACCTAAAAGCTTGCTGGTATGGTCGGTTGGCAGGTCAGGAGAAGAGGCTGGCATCAGTTTTGGTGTTACAGGTGGTTCCATATAAACATTATAGGCCGGGAGGTAGTTGAATTTTCCTCTAAATAACTTGGGGGTAGAGAATATCCACAGGCCTTGGCGGTTGTATCTGATGGCGGATTGGATGCAGGCTAATGGGTCAAGTTCAATGATTTTCTCTGATATGTAATCCTTATTTTTGGGCTTTAATGGGTAATCATTAAAATGAACGGGCCCAAAGGGAGCACCAGGTGGACGGAAAACTGCAGGCAGAGGGGCAGGAGGGCCAGGGGATCTTGAACTTAACTTATAGACGGTAAATACAAAATATGGTAACAGCTGTATGAGCCAAAGTAACATAATTTTTATTCAAAAATGACAATAAGTTTGGAGTGCGGGGTCCTTTGGTCTATATAGCACCCCACCTCCAAACTTAACATTTTCCATGGTTTTATCAGGGCATTGGGGAAAGCTGGGCCAGGGGAATCAGGTACTTGGGTCTGAAAGCAGCAAGATGGCACTTGGCCCAGGAGTTCTTTCATTGGTCAAAAATCTCAATTTGGCTACCTGATTGTCTTGCTTTAGTGTCGTGGTCATGAGGCCAGGCCACGTGCCCGTGCCTCTTTCCTGAGTAGGCTCCTGATTGGTTTATTGAGAGGACTTCAAACTCATGAAGCTTACATAGGCACCATCTCTGCCTTCATTAGGCAATTTGAGAGGCTCCTCTTTGGGCGCCACTATGGTTGGGCTGGTGTCGGTATTCTGGCTTTGGGAATTCACAGGAGCCTCAGCTTGCAGGGGTTCAATCCCCAAAAAACACGGGTGGGCGGCCCAGCGGTCCATAGGCCCGGCGACCCGTAGGGATCCAGGGCCAGGGTTCAAATCCCGCTCCCGGGCCTGGGTTTCCAGAGAGGAAGAATTGTCAATCTTGACACATGCGCTGATTTGGGTACAATGCCAGAGTCCCAATTTCTTGATAGCTCCTGGCACTGTGTTATTCCTGGAGTCTGGTATATCACAGCACCTCTATCAAACAACCCACCTGTCCGAGAAGAAACCAAGATATATGGTTCCATAACCCAGGTTACCGAGCCCCAAGTTTTCTGCCCCTTGGCTTCAGCCTTTTTACTGTGTTATTTGGGAGCGTACTTCTTCTTGGGGTGCTTCAACCCCCTGCTAGGCAGGTACCAAATCTTTGGAGAATTATTCCATTTAGGGATGGTATCCTTGCCTGTGGGATCTCTGGTCACGGGATTGAATCCCTCTGCAATCATTCACCACCTAGGGAGATTACTTCCTAGTGGGTGGGTGCCTGACAGATTGATTGAACCTATTTTTGAGGCCCTCTTTGGGAACTCAAGTCAGATCAAGACTTTAGAACTGGAGTACCAGCTAGGACTAGTAAAAACCTTGGCGCTGGTATTCATTACCACCATCTTGTGCATCACAGTCTACCTAGTGGCTGTACTACGTAAACAACTCTCCTTGCCTAAATCTCGCAAAAACAGCCAGGTTTAAACAGTAGTGCTGAACAGCATCTCAGTAGCTCAACCTGAGGACAAATCCTCCAACGAGATCCTTATGCTCCTGGACTTTTCCCAATCACTCTTTGAGACTGCCCCAAGCATTTCCATACCAACACTCAGAAGGTCCATCACATTGCCAAACAGCTACAAGGCAAGGCCCGCCAGTAGTACACCAAGAGCATTCTCAAGGGTGATGAACTTTTACATGACTATCCTAACTTCTGTGAGCACCTTCTGCCCATCATTTTGCCTAAGCTCTCCTCAGAGGAACTTTGAGACCAAATATCTAGCTTGTACCAGGGTAAGATGGCAACTTCAGAATTCCTGGAGGAGTTCACCTGTATCAAGAATGCTATTGGGATGGGTAATGAAGAAGCCTGCTATCTCTTTCAGAAGAGACTCTCTTCCAAACTCAAGGGGTTCTTGGCTCACCATATCCTGCTAACCAACTACAACAACCTTGTGCAAGAAATCTTACAATAGGCTCCTCGGGTTAAGCAACTACTCCCTTGGAAACCTACACCTTGCCAGATGCCACTGACCAAGAAGAACAACCCCGACACCTTCCCCGCCAGTCTTATACCCAAGGAGGGTGGGGTATACCAGCTTTCTGATACCAAACACAAACACTGTATCAACAAGGGTTGCTGCCTTTATTGCAGGAAGAAGGGCCATCAAGCTAAGGATTGCTTTGCTCTCAACCGTGTCCAGCAGACCCCATCAGCAGTTTTGGCAGCCACCAATCCAAATAAATCTGCTAATAAGTCTTACACCTCCTTTCTTGTTACACTCAAAACCCCTCAAGAAAGTCTTGACACCTTTGCACTCCTTGATACAGGTGCCATCACAACTTCCTTGACCATACTATTTTGAAGTTATTACACATTGAAGACTACACCCCGTCTTTGGTCCTGCTAGCTAATAAGTCTTCAATTCACGTCAATTGTATTTCTTGCCCCATCAAAACCACCATAACCAGATCTTCAATCACCTTGAAATACTCCACCATCCGTGGTCTTTCCTGTCTTGTCATTATTAGCTTTCCTTGGTGTAAACAAGCCCAGATGAACATCAACTGGGACACGCACCAAATTGAGTTCACAAACCTTGGAATCAACTTCTCAGTACCAATTGGTCAGTACAATACACATGGTCTTGCAAAGCTGGAATCCCTTTCTAGTTTAGGGCAGACCAAGGTTCATCAAAAGGGTTTGCTTCCAGTTGAATTGCTTCATTATAAGAGATTGTTTAGTGAGAATAGCCGTAACAAGTTACCATTTCACAAACCTTCAGACCTCAGAATTGAGTTGATCCCTGGAAGTGTACCAACCTGGGGCAAACTTTATCCAACAAACCAATCTCAGGGCATAGCCTTGAAGGAATATCTTGACAAGAACCTGAAGAAGGGATTCATACACTGTTCTAACTCATCCTGTTCATCTCCTATTTTTTGTCAAGAAATCAGATGGGACCCTTTGCCCGGTAGTAGATTACGCTAAACTTAATTCTATCACCATCAAGAATTGAAATCCACTTCCAGCTGCAGAAACATTGACAGACAAACTTACAGGCGCCCACATCTTCTCCAAACTTGACTTAAAAAACGCCTACAACCAGATCTGCATAGCTGAAGGTGATAAATGGAAGATAGCAATTCAAACTTCCTTTGGTCTTTATGAATACTTAGTCATGCCCTTTGGTCTCAGCAACGCACCTGCTGCCTTCCAGCAACTCATGAATGAGGTTCTATTTCTATTCCTGGATACTAGCGTGGTGGTTTACTTGGACAATATATTGATTTACTCCCCGGATGAAGAAAGTCATCTTAGGCACCTTAAGGAAGTCATGGAAGCCCTTACCAAGGCTAACATGTTTTGTAAGTTGTCCAAGTGTGAGTTTTTTATTCAGAGATTGAGTTCTTGGATTACTCCATTAAGCCTGGTGGCTTTGCTATTGCCCCTTCTAAAATTGAGGCGGTTTTGAATTGGCCAGTACCAACTTCTTGCACCAAGCTCTGTGGGTTTTTGGGCCTGGCCAACTTCTGTTGGAAGTTCATTAAGGACTTCTCAGCCATTGCTCTTCCCTTGACCACTCTCACTTCTAGTAAGGTTCCCTTTGTCTGGTCAACTTTGGCCCAGGAAGCCTTCAACACACTCAAGCATGCCTTCACCTCTGCTCCTGTGCTGTTGCACCCAGACCCAGACCGCCAATTTTTTTTGGAAACTGATGCGTCCAACTATGCTTTGGGAGCAGTACTCCTCCAGCAAGGGGAGGATGGTGAATTCCACCTTGTGGCCTTCTACTCATACAAGCTCTTGGATTGGGAACACAATTACCATGTGTATGAGAAAGAACTTTATGCAATTGTGAACTCCTTGAAACACTGGAGAAGATACCTCGAGGGGAGCAAGTATCTGACAATCATCCACACTGACCACAAGAACCTCTTGTAATTCACTGAGAAGCAAAAGATTGTCCCTTGTCTGGCCAGATGGGCCATCAATCTTTTGGCTTATGACTTTGTAATAGAGTATACCCCTGTTAAATTAAATATAGTCCCTGACACAATCAGCAGACAGGAAGATCTTAAGGATAACCCAGCTGCAGACCTTGACCACAATAACCAAGCTGTGTTATCTTCCTCCCAGTTCCTTTCCAGCATCATTGAGATATCCGCCTTCACTGCTCTTGATCAAGAGATTATGGAAGCCCAGATGTCGTTTTCCTTCCAGGAAGAGCTTGCTAGCATGATTAAGAGAACTCCAAAGGCAGTAATGGTTAAAAATCAGGGGATCTCTTATGTGAATGGCTCCTTAGTCATTCCTGAAGGTAATTTGCAAACTCAAGCAGTGATCCATATGCATGAAGGACAACTGGCGGGACATGGAGATCTTATGAAAACCTTGAAGAGATTAAGCAGACAATATTGGTGGCCTGGCATGAAGAAGGAAGTTCATGAATTCATCCTTTCTTGTGTGACTTGTGGAAGGAACAAGCCAGGAAACTCCAAGCCTCAAGGTTTTCTCTGTCCACTTCTAATTCCAACACACCCTTGGTCTTCCATATCTATGGATTTTATAGTTGACCTACCAGTCAGCAGCGGGAATTCTGGGATTATGGTAGTAGTTAATTGCTTCACTAAATATGCCATATTTATTCCGTTCTCATCCTGTACTGCTAAGGAAGTGGCCAACATGTTCTTTGCAAGAGTAGTATGCAACCACGGCTTGCCCACCAACATTACATCAGACAGAGGAGTTCAATTTACATCAAAGTTTTGGAATGCTCTTATGGAACAAATGGACGTTAAGGTCAACTTATCCACCTCCTTTCATCCAAAGACCAATGGACAAACTGAGCAAGTCAATCAGGTCCTGGAGGGATATCTTTGGCACTATGTTAACTCACGTCAAGATAACTGGAGCCCCTTTTGCTACCTGGCTCAGTTATGTTACAACATCTCTCACCACAGCTTCATTGGAATATCCCCCTTCTTTGCAAACTTTGGGTTTGATTTGGAGAGTTTCCCCTCCACCATTTTGGAATCAAGGTATCCTCAGGCAGACAAGCTGGCAAATTGAATGAAGGAGATACACTCAGACCTGATATTGTTCTTGACCAAGGTCCGCAAGGAATACAAAAATACACCAATCATCACCGCTCTCCAGAGAAGGACTACATAGTGGGCTCCTATGTCTACCTGAACGCTCGCAATCTGAAGTTAAAGATACCTAGCAAGAAGCTAGGTCCCAAGAAGATTGGTCCTATCAAGGTTCTGGAGAAACTTTCTAGCTTGAACTACAGGCTTGAGCTTCCAATTGGATCTAGCATACATGATGTCTTCCATGTGGATCTTCTGACTCCTTATGAGGGTGACTCCAAGAATCTTGAAGGAAGAGATCCTGATCCACAGATTGTCTCCAACACCTTTGAGTGGGAAGTGGAGGACATAATTGACTCCCGCCAAGTCAAGGGGAAGTCACTCTCCTGGTCAAATGGAAAGACTATGGAGAGGAGTCCAATTCCTGGGAGCCCAAAGAGAACCTGCAGCACTGTCCAGATGTATTGAAGGAGTTCCTTGCTAGAGGTGGCCTTCCCTTAGGGGGAGTAGTGTCAGGAATGCACTTTGTACAATTCCTGACAACAATCTTTTGTTGGTTTTAAAGGAAGATAGCCCTTCTCCTTTGATTGCTTTTGAAACTCCTAAAATAATTAAGTTAGTGGGTAGTATTTGTCCACTTTTACCTGTTAATTTGGAGTCAACTGTCTCTTCTGAGGTGATTATTCATCAACGGGGTTCAAACCCAGGTCTTTTTCTGCTCTCTATTACTGTCAACCCTTTAAAGAAATTGTTAACCTTGGCAATAATGAACCATTACCTTCAAATAGTAATCCTAGCCAATCAGCTGTGACAACAATCCTTTCAGTGGATCCTCTTAAGCAAAGCAATGACACCAATATCTGTTTTGACCTTGGTTTCCATATGGCTCGCCCATTGTCCTCTGGGTTGGCTTCTAGTTCCTGCTCTCCTTCCCCAGTTTTAACTGGGAAATTGCTTGGCATCTCCTGCTTTTCCTGCTAGGTCAATGGTTAAAATTTACAGGGTTGTTTTAAAGAAACTGAGTTAAGCATTTTTAACTACAGTAACTTACAATAATTCTAGTTTAATTCAATCCTTACAAGATCCCAAAATTCTCCATTTTCATCCCCATGAGGGATGATCTCCTTTATGTTGTCTCCAATTTATCTTTTATTACCAGGCTATATAAGCTGGTAGGCTATGATCTTTTTATTTGTTCAATCAATAAAGTCTACATTCACCCAAGTGAATTGTTTTTGCTTATCTTTTATTTGGACTTAAACCTCTAAATTCCAAACCATGAAATTACCCAAGGCTTCTCTTATGGAGTCTCTTGGGTATAAGTGGTTATTCTGGATAGTCCTGCTGACAACGGTGTTGACTAGCACTTTAATGGGATCACGCGCTGATTTGGGTACAATGCCAGAGTCCCAATTTCTTGACAGCTCCTGGCGCTGTGTTATTTCTGGAGTCTGGTATACCACAACACCTCTATCAAACAACACACCTGTCCAAGAAGAAACCAAGATCTATGGTTCCACAACCCAGGTTACTGAGCCCCAAGTTTTCTGCCCCTTGGCTTTGGCCTTTTTACTGTGTTATTTGGGAGCGTACTTCTTCTTGGGGTGCTTCAACCCCCTGCTAGGCAGGTACCAAATCTTTGGAGAATTATTCCATTTAGGGATGGTATCCTTGCCTGTTGGATCTCTGGTCACGGGATTGAATCCCTCTGCAATCATTCACCACCTAGGGAGATTACTTCCTAGTGGGTGGGTGCCTGAAAGGTAGCTCCAGATGCAACCACAGAATCTTGCAAGTAGTTGGGCAGGGGGAAATGGGAGGGGTCATGGGGACTAGATATCCTGCAAGTAGTTATACATGCCCCAAAATAGTCTAGGTTGTATGATATACCAGGTATCTTCTTGGTTGACGTGCTTGGTGTCAGGGATCCATTCCTGAGGAAAGAAGGAACCCAAGTAGTATAGAAGAGCAGAAGGATGAAAGCCTACCAGCAACAAACCTACAAGAATTCCAACCATTAAAATGTTCACCAGATATCCCCAAAGTTTGTATGAACCCAAGGATGGAGAAAAATGGGTCAGCCCATAATGTATTGCCACATAAGTTAATACATACCAAGGAGATCCTGGGCAAATTACTGGGGGAGGCAAAGGAGGAGGCAAAGAAGGCAGAGGCGTTGATTTATCACAAGTGGGAGGGAACTGGTGCTTAGTATACAGATAATCCAAAGCCAAAGATTTAGTTGTGTCCTTGACTCAAATATTAGAGTCAAATTCACGAGCTTCAGCCACAGGGTTCCATAGAACTAAACAGAACACAAGCAGAAGAAGTTTCTGCTTCCAGATTATTGGGAAGTTAATTTTGAAACTACTAATCTACTGAGTAAAGAATATAGAAACCAAATTTATTAATCCAGGAATTGAAGTTATTAGAGCACTGGGTAAGCTCTCAGTGCTTCTGACTAAATACTGTGAAGTTTTGTGTGGGGAAGTGGAATAAGATGTGGTGAATTTGAAGATTTAATGGTTATCATGGTTTGTTTTGCTGCTTGGTCGTTTTGGTTTGACTTCTGCCAGCAAACTTGCAGAATGCAGCTAGCAGCAGCCAAACCTGAAAGTTGGTTAAGAACCAGTCAATTGAAAGCTTTGTTTTGATAGCCATTTAGAGCTGGTGGTTTGATAGGCTTTTCATCTTAATATCAACTGGAGGGACTTGCAGCTGCTTGTAAAATGTGGGTGCTTAATTTAAACTCACAATTTTATTGGTTATTTCCAGTTCAAAATGTTTCTGATTGATTATTTGGTTGCATACGTCCTTGAGGGTTGAATCAAGTGAACATATCTGCTCAAGTGGCTCTACAGAGCCCGCTTTTGCATTTGAATTTTCTGGTAAGTTTTTGCTTTTGATTATAACTAAGTCATCTATGATTTTAGATGATTTCAAGTGATCCAAAGTCTCAGGGTTTGATCCCCTGCCCGATACTTTTACTTTCTTCAGGTTAATAGCCTGTGAGTCCCAAAATGCCTTAATTTCTAATTTATTACCAGAAGAGTTTTTAAACCTCCTGCCATGGCCCATACCAGAGTCCAGCTGGACTTCAACAGGGGAAGCAGGCTGGGCCTGGAAGGCCAAGTACACAATAGGCGTAATTCTGATCATATAGTTGATTGCAGTAGCTAGGGAACGCCAACTCCCAGTATGGGGCACAGCCTGATCAGCCAGCCCCAATACTGTGATATAGACAAACCCCAACTTACTGAAGTCCTGGGCAGGAGGCACAGTTGGCAGGTGGGAATTAGTGGAATCTCCAGCATGGAGGGCAAAATGATCACTCTTGGTGGCCAGGAGGGAGCAGATATGTGGGTGGCAAAGTGTAGTGGAGTTAAGAATAAATGCAGACAGAATAGTTATATTGGTGCAAAAGTAGATAGTTCTTGCAAGAAAATAATGAATCCTGAGCATAAAATTGTCTAATTTGAAGATGTCAACAGTGAGAGGGGATGCCAGTGTTCCCAGCTATATCATGCTGGAAAACTGCAATTGAACTTACTGGTAGCTCCTTATTGGTTTTCAATGAATTATTCTATAGTTGGGTTCCATTGGTGACTCCTGATATGTCATTTAGATGAATCCTTTCATTATTCTTGCCCTGGGGAAGCTGGCAGGGGAATTTTGGGCCATTTGGCAACCCAAATCCCCAATTCTGGGTTTCAGAGGGTGTGGGCCAATTAAAATCTTTTTCACTTGGCTTTAAGACAGTTTTCAATTGTCCCTAGGCTTGGCATTGACCAGGGTTTGATTCTCCACTTGGAATTAAAGTTTCCTTTGGGTTAATCTGCGTGATCAACAACAAGATTGTTTATTTGTGCAATTGCTCCATTGCAGGCATTGAACCAATACAACATAGGGTTTTGTCTGGCCCATTCTGGGCCCTGACACCCCCAAGTGTCCAATATGAAATTTGGAAAGGCCAGGAAAGAGAAATGATCCTAATCCTATGAAGATGGTCTAATAGCCAATAGTTCTGTTGTTGCAACCAAGTTTCCAGACTCTTCTGCCAGTGTATCTTATGATACATAGGGTGCGCTCTATGAGTTGCCCCTTGATGTATCTAACAACATGAACCAATCTGATGGCAATGTCAAACTGTGGGCGCTTTCTCCTAATTAGGAGCACTACCAATTTTATCTGCTGATCCCTGCACAAGTTATTCCTTGGCTCAAACCCTACATGGAACATGCCACCATGCCATCCCCTTGTGGCCTTGTGGCTTCCCCATATAGTATATTAATCACAATATTCTACAATGAATGACACCTTATTCTATTCACTATTGTCCTTTCTATTGGACTGTTGTTGTCCCTAACTCAAATACTTAATCCTCATTGATTCAGTTGCAACAGTGGTAGCAGCAGTAGGTTGACAACCTACCTAAAACAAAAATTCCCCCTAAGAAAGGATGGAGTACAGGCCGTATGGCTACTAACCATCAAGAAACCTTCCTGCCAATCCCCAAGGGGGACATCCCCAATGGGCATGTCATTTATCAAGATCAACTGGTACTTACAAGTATGTATAACTGACTTTGCCTTGGGCAGCGCAACACAAGTGTCATCCCACCCCAGTCAGATATCTCATAACACATGCTCAACTTCCAGCTTGAATCCTTTGTGGGTGGTGTCAAAGGGGCTGACATTGTCAGTTGGCTCCATTCTACCAAAACCTCCCTCTGTATCTGTCAATTACCTGAGCTCATGTGGGTTGCTACTGCGTCTGGGCGCCTCACGGGGCCCGCCACTGTGTGTTTGACCAACTGGGCCAGCCAAGAAATAGATGTCACCTGAGCGCTGTTCAGGGGCGCCACAAAGTCCTGCCATAGTGAAATCTTTTCACCCATCATGGTGGGAACTCACCTCCTAGCCATTAAACAGACTGGGTCTGTCCCTGAATATATTGTTGCCTGGCAACAAGCTTTTGCTGCCATCCCAGAAGCTGTGACTGATGGGAATGTCATGCTCCTTACCTTGATAGTTATTGGGCTCAAACCCCATATCTGCAAGTGGGTTCCCATAGGTTGCTGCACCTCCATAAATGACTGCTACAAGGCCATTGTGGAGGCCAATAGCAAGGCTTCAATGGGCTTCTGCCGTTCCAATGACACATTATCCCAACCTTGTCCCGCACCTGGCAGTGCCCATAACCAAGTAGGCCACCGCCAGCCACGCCAACAGGAAAAAGAGCTTAAGCGTCCCTGCAAGGGTGAACTACAACTAGCAAAGATTAAGGACCAGGGAAAAGCCTGGGGGTTGTAGTTACAAGAGGTTCTACCACCTCATTTGATCCTCACTCTCAATCCCTCCTAGCAAAGAACCCCTGTGATAAAAGTGTATGATGTTGAAACTCTTAACATATTCCAGGTTCACAGCCACAACCCTGTTCTCCAAACAAGCCACTCTTCAAATAAAGTAACCTGCTTGGCCTATCCCTTCTGTTTTTGTGGGAATACCCACAAACTATTGGTAGATACCGGGGCCAATCACACAATGATTGACCAGGCGTTTGCTGACTCCCAACAATTAGACCAAGTGCCAAGCAGATTCAAGGCAGTATGAGTAGCTGATTCCCGTAGAGTGGCAATTACCCATGAGACAATACCCTTCTCTATGAGGATGGGGAACATCAAGATTAAGCTCTCTGGACCAATAATGGCAGGGCTCAGCCACAACGAAATTGCTGGCCTTGACTGGCTTCATCACAACTGTCCCTACATCAACTGGGATACATCTGTAATCACCCTCAATAGAAATGGGGTGGGCTTTCAGATATATCCAGTTGAGATGAGCAAGTTGCTTCACAATACTGTGTTTGTCAGAATAACATAAATAGGCTCATATGATTTCAAGGGAGGAATCTGGACTTTAATCAATGTTCAGTTGAAGTCATCCGCTCTAAACCCACTGCGGCTCCTCCCTTGACTACCACACCCCCACCAGCACTTGTAACACTTCTTGAGGAGTACAAGGATGTCTTCAGTGAAAAATAGACCAACTGCCTCCTCCCTGAGAAGTACAGCATGCTATCCAATTGCAAGGGTCACTGCCCAAGGCACGCCCCCTTTATTGCTTGACGCCCAAGGAAGACAAGAACCTCCACCAGTACCTTGTGGACACACTTGACAAAGGCTTTATCCACTCCTTGCTTTTGCCATATGGGGCTGCCGTCTTTTTTGTAACCAAGAAGGACAGGTCCCTTTGCTCAGTAACAAATTACTACACTCTAAATTAGGTGACTGTTAAAAACAAACACCCCCTGCTGTTGATTGACAACCTGTTTGACACGTTTGCGGGTGCAAAGGTCTTTAGCAAGATCAATCTCACTACAGGGTGCAATCAGGTCTGCATTGCACCAGGGGATTAGGCAAAAACTACCTTCTGCACACACTACAGGTTATTTGAGCTTCAGGTCATGAACTTCAGAATGATCAACACTCCTTTTACCTTTGCCATGTTGATGAACAAAGCATTTGATGAATTGATTGGAAAATGTGTTTTTGTGTACCTTGACAACATTATTATCTTCAGTCAAGATCAAACCACACATCTTCAATGTTGTGAATAACGGCATTCACCATGTTTTGATTTTGCCTTTGGTGGGCCATTTTGAAGACAAATCTCTTGCTTTTGCTTTTGACTCTCAAAATGAACTGGCTTCCGCTTCAGGAAATATGATTGTTCAGTTTCCTGACTCTGCACAAAACACTCTCCCCACTCAAGCTTGTGGAAAGCAATCCTACCGTCCTGGTAGTGTTTTGTGGTATTCCTAACCACTATATATTCCATTTTGTATTCACCAATAAAATTAAGTTCTATTAACATTTTTGTCTTTGTGTCTCTGTACTTCTGCGCCTCTCTCTAGCCACGCCTAGTAGAGATTATTCATCCAGGGCCGCAAGGTAAACACTATTGCCTTCCCTGTCATCTAACTGAGACTTAGTACAGATCCAATCCTAAGGTTATGATTCCCCGTTTTGTGTCTGTGCTGAGCCTCAGAACACGACAAAAATGGTGCTCACTACAGGGGCTGTAAGCCCCTTGGTTATCCCTTTTGCATCTACGTTTGCAGGTCCCTTGCCTCCGCCTATTCAGGAGTCAATCTTGCCTGAAATTACCAGCCCTCCTATTGAGGAAGACATTGTTGACCTGCCTATTGTCCCTACTTTACTGAACCTTGGGAATGGTCCCCGCTTAGTTGCTTACCCTATGGGTACCCCTGACTTAGAACAAGTCATGGTGGTAGCCCCTGGGATAGCTCGGGACAGGGCCATCCCTTGCCTTCAACTACAGTTTAGCCGTGCCAAATACTATGAGTTAATTGTGGCACCTCAGTTTCCACAACATCTCCTCTCAGCAGCTGGCTCCGCTGATCACCTGTTGTCATCCTTTGTACAGCCCGCCTTGGCCCACCACCAGATGGTGTTGGGACTCCACATCCAAGAAATCTTGTCTCTACAAGCAGCTGTTACCCATCATTGGGACCAGTTTGCTGCCTACCAACAGTGGATCCATTCACTGTTCTCCCTGATATCTGATAATCAGCGTGATTTGGTCACTTCTCAAACACGTCTAGTCAATTCCATCAAGCAAATGCGCCAGTCCATCCCTGAGTACGTTAGGGAGCAACTACATGAGTTTCACCAGTTAGAACAACCCTGGCAAACTCAAGTAGACTCCACCCTGAATGCTTATCTTCCAACTTTATCCGCCTAGTGCAACAGCTCAATGCATTCAGTGTCTATTCCTTTGAGCAATTGCAACAGGTAGCTGACCTTGCAGCCCAAGGTCTAAATGAGCTCAGTGAGGAATTCAATCAAGAGAGAGCTACCACTGCCGCAGCTATTGCCAAACTTCAGAGTCAGGTGAATGAGCTGTCCACTCCCAAACCTGATGTTCCGCCTTCTCCTCCTGCTGATGATCTGGTGGACAGAGAGCAGAAAATCTGGGAAGCCATCCAAGAATTACGTGTTTCCACTCGTAGCCAAGGACGTCCTACTGAAATGCCTCAACCTGATCCCCAGGTTCTTGCGCTGACTGCTCAGGTTGCTGAACTACAGCAAGAAGACACTGCTTATAGTGAGGTAATAACAGTTGCTGCTAGCCCACTTGGGGTTAACAAGGAGGATGGCTGTTGTCCTGGTTTGGCGGGGGCTCCTCAAATCCACTGTGCCAGAGAGTTGATTGCCCTAGCTAATGAGGTGGATCATTTGAAACAAGACCAGACTGAGTTGGACAGGGACGTACAGGAGATGAGTGAGTTGATTGATTTGGTAAACAACAGATTCACCCCTTGCTTATCAGTGGGGCCATCCCTTACTTTGCGACTGGCTGAGCTCTCCACTGTTGTCACTACCCAAGGACAATGCCTAGATGTTACTGAACAACAGACCACTCTAGCCAACACTACGGATGCCAGAACCACCAAAACTCTGATGACCCTTGAAGAAAGTGTTTGAAAACTATGGGCTAGACAACCCCCCTCCAAATCTGAAGCTGAGTTCTCCCCGCGCATAAATGTACTCAATAGCAGCAATGGTGGTCCAGCTCCCGAGGCACACTTCAAGCCTACTTTTAAGCAATTCTTTGATCCTAAAACCTCAACTATTGCAGCTTTCTTAACTATTTACGAGACTGCTATGAGACAAGCATCAGATGAAGTTAAGAAAGAACATATTCTGACTTGCCTACACCCGACCTGTCAAGAGGTAGCCGTACTAGAGCTGCCCTCCATTGAGACCTGGGAGGACATGAAACAGCTCCTGATTGACAAGTTTGGTGGTGATCTTAGCCTGGAGGTAAAAAAGGATGCTTTCATGCACATATCCTTCAATCACAAAGAGACATTAGCTGAATTTGTCAACAGATTTTACATGGAGGGACAACAGTTAATAACAAGCAGACAATTGACAGTACATAAATAATATATGGCCTGCGCCCAGGCCCTCAAGGGGAATCAACTCCTATGCTTCATTTCAAGGCCTACAAGGCTATGCTGTCCTCCATGAAAAGTATAAAGACACTGCTCCAAGATATGCATCTTACCCATGCTGGGGCAGTTGTTTGGGAAGGTTATGCCGCTTCCAACTCTGGCTCCTCTTCTCACAGTCCTCATATCCTCACCATGAACTCACAAAATCCTCCTTGACGTCAGGGTTGCCACAACTGTGGTCAGATAGGCCACCACTCTCGCGTCTGCACCAATCCGCGGGTTAAAGGAGCTGATCCCAAGGATCAGTTGGGAAAAGAACAGTCAACCTAGAGGCAGAGACGCTCTTGGTTGACAATTCTTCCCAGTCTCCTCCTACACCCCTGCCTGCTACTGACTCTGAGCCTGTTGATGATGAAGCTCCTCCTATTCTCCTCCTATCCTCCTCCTGTTCCATGACATTTATGACAATTCTGATGTGGATGAATCTGATGTTGAAGACTATGATGCATATGGGTATTCTGTTCTTGCTGTCCCTGAGACTATTGCTGTTCCCTACAAGCTACAATCTGGGAAGACTACAACTACCACCAAGCCCTCGTCTGAGGCCAAAGCAGTTGTCTCCTGCCCCTATCTTACTCAGGCAAAATGGTCCCCTGTATTAGTGAAATCATCAGAGGAAGCCGCTGAAGTTGCAGACGCTGTTCTCAAGAATGTATCTGTCTCACTCCCTCTCCAAACTGTATATAAGGAGTTTCTGGGACTATAATGCATGATTGAGAAATGGGACAAGGAACTAGCTGAGGCACAGGATATCTTGGCTGTTCTGCCACCCTTTGGACGCACCACCACCCAAGTAGAGATATCTATTCAAAAAGTCAAGATCAAAGCCGTCCTGGACACTGGTTCTCCTGTCAACGTTGTTTCTTCTAAAAATGATGAAGAAGCTTAAGCTGGCCCCTGACCTCAACTACCATCAATCCTATGGCACCGCTGGTCTCCCAGACTTGTGCCATTGGCGCGTACTCCGCCTTGCCAATGTGATTTGGTAAACTCCTGTTGGCTGCACCGACTGTTGTTCTAAAAAATGAGAGCTATGACCTTTTGGTTGGTACCCAGTTCCTTCAGGAATATAATGGGATCATCAACCTAAAGGATGGTTATCTCTCTATCCTAGAGTACAAAGACCCTCTGATCTTTGAGGAGCCAATCAAAGTTCCTGGTAAACGTTTAACGACATGTACTCTGGAGTACCCCATTGGAGTTTTCACCCTAAAATGCCAAACCCATTCCACCAACATGAAGTGTCCTCCCATGGCTTGTCCTGCAACTGAGGGAATCCCTCTCATGGCTACGTCTGCTATCACCATCCCCCCAGGCTCTCAGGCTATCATAGACTCCCAGATATCATATGAACTACCTGAACAGACTTTCTTAGAGCTATACTCCCCTCCTTTGCTGGGGCGTAACAAGCCTTACCTTTGTCCTGGAATTCTGGACGTTTCCCACAAGGATCCCGTTCAATTACTAGTTGCCAACCTTACTGTGCTTCCTATGACAGTATCCAGAGGACAGGTTGTTGGTTACAGAAAGTTGTTAAATGCTCCTGACGTCTTGTCTCTTCACCCTTTTGGAACGTTTCAAGACTTTAACTTACCCAAAGACAAGCCTCAAGTCCTATCTCTGTTCACTGCCCAAGACTTCCCTCAGTTGTCCCCGGTCTAACAGAAAGAGGTGCTTGATTTACTAGACCAATTCTCAGACATCTTTGCTAAAGATAGTACTGATTATGGGCTAGCCAAAGGTGTGATTCATCAGATTGACACAGGAGATGCTCCCCCCCTTTTGTGCCAAGCCATACCGCTGTAGCCAAGTGGAAGATGTGCAGGTTTCTAAGGAGCTCAAACAACTGCTGGATGCTGGACTGCTAGCTCCCTCTCAAAGTCCCTGGGCTTCCCCTCTGCTCATCTTAAAGAAAAAGGATGGAGGACACTGGATTGTGATGGACTATCAAAGGTTGAATTCTCTAACCAAGAAAGATTCCTATCCCTTACCGCGCATTGATGACGCTCTTTGACGCCTTGGAGGTTCTAAGTTTTTCTCTGCCATGGACTTGGCGTCTGGCTACTGGCAAGTTGACCTCTCTCCTGAAGACTGTCAGAAGGCTGCGCTCATCACATCAGAAGGATTGTTTGAACCTAACCGCATGCCGCAAGGGCTCTGTAATGCCCCGGCAACTTTCCAGAGGGCCATGGATTCCATCCTACGTGATTTGAAGTTGTTGTGTGTCTTAGTCTATCTAGATGATATAACAGTCTTCAGCGCAACTTTCACAGATCACCTGGCCCATCTTAAAGAGGTGTTCATAAAGATCCAAGAAGCTGGCCTCAAGTTAAAGCCCTCTAAGTGTGCTTTCTTCAAAGAGCGCCTTGAATTCCTGGGTCATGAAGTAACCCAAACAAGAATTTGTCCAATGACCAAGAAGGTTGAAGCCATTGACAAAATGCTTCCGCCCGCCAACCTCTGAGAAGTACAAGTCTTTCTGGGCATGATGGGTTACTATAGACAATTCATCCCTGATTTTGCTGATACTAGCAAACCTCTGGTCCAACTATTGCGTAATGTCCCTTTTGAATGGACCGCCAGCCAACAGCAAGCCTTCAAGACGCTAAAGCAGAAACTCAAAGAAGCACACATTTTAGTGTACCCCAATTACGATAAGGAATCCATCTTGTACACTGATGCTAGTGACCTTGCTATGGGGCTATCTTGGCTCAGCTCAACAATGAAGGTGTGGACCACCCTGTAGCCTATACTTCCTGTGTGCTGAATAAGCATGATAAGAATTATAGTGTTACAGAGAAGGAGTGCCTTGCTGTGCTGCATGCAGTCAAACAATTCTGCCACTATGTGTATGGTACCCATTTCACTGTCGTCACTGACCACGCTTTGCTCAAATGGTTGCAACAACTTAAGGAGCCTGAAGGACGCTTAGCCAGATGGGCTCTCCGCCTGCAAGGTTATGACTTCACTGTGCTCCATTGCCCCAGGATTCAGCATCAGAACACTGATGGGTTGTCCCAAATGCCCATCCTTGCCCTACATCCTGCTGAGGCAGACCACCTGTACAAGCTAATTGGCTAACCTTCTTCCTGGGAAAGTGAGACAGAAGAGGTTCAACTTGCCCTGTCCAAATTGTCTGAAGACACCCTCATACGCAACAACCAACTCTTCAAGAAGGTGCGGGGTCAATACCTGTCATACGTGCGCCCCAGTCTTTGCCTCTCTTTAGTGTTGCAAGCTCATAAAAAACTGGCCATGGAGGCATTGCCAAGACCTTTGACTGGCTTCAGAAGAATTACTTCTGGGAGAACCTTCACCTGTTGATCCCAGATGTCATAGCTAGTTGCCATGACTGCCAACTTCAGAGGCCCCAAGCTGCTTCTCACAAGTTAAAATTGGTCCCCCCTCAACATGCCTTTCACACTGTCAGCATTGATGCTATAGGTCCTCTCCCCTGCTCACACTCCAGATGCCACTATATCCTGATTGCCGTTGACCACTTCAGCAAGTGGGTAGAAGCTCGCCCTACTAAAGACATCACTGCTAAGACTACCACAGCCTTCCTGCTGCAGGATGTTTTCTACCGCCTTGGCTGTCCTCAATTGCTGTTATCAGACAACAGAACCAACTTCAATGCCAAACTTGTAACTTCTGTTGTTGAAGCTCTAGGATTTCACAGTCTTTCTCTGCCCCCTATAATCCTTCCACTAATGGGGCAGTTGAGCGTTCCAACTTGACACTGGTTTCTATCATGAGGAAGCTCACCTACTCTGACACTGCCAATTGGGATCTATAATTACCTGCTGCACTCTTTGCCTATTGTCTGAGCAAGCATTGGGTCACAGGGTACTCCCCCTTTGCCATGTTGTATGGGTGTGAAGCCACCACTCTGTTGCTCTTAGGGGTTCCCCTACTCTCCTCTGATAAGGCTATGAACCCTGACAACCACATCAAAGACCTAGTCAATTGCATCATTGATATACAAGCCACTGCCTACACTTCCGCATATAAGACTAAGATGCTTGAGCTCTCTCTTGACAACACAGGGAGCTCCCCCTTGCCTGAGTTTGTTGTTGGTGACCATGTCCTATACTATCAACACCGTGTGGGTGGGCGTGCGCACAAACTGGACTCCCCGTGGATTGGTCCTTTAGAGGTGACTTTCAAACAAGGATCTGAGTACACTGGAAAGCTCCTCTCCAGTGGTCGCCCTTTTGCTTGTGTACACGCCAAGTTACTCCGCAAGTATCACCCCCCAAAGGCCAATCTAGAGGGGGGCAATGTCGTGAATAACAGCATTCACCATGTTTTGATTTCGCCTTTGTTGGGCCATTTAGAAGACAAATCTCTTGCTTTCGCTTTTGACTCTCAAAATGAACTGGCTTCTGCTTCAGGAAATATGATTGTTTGGTTTCCTGACTCTGCGCAACTCACTTGCCCCACTCATGCTTGTGGCAAGTGATCCTATTGTCCTGGTAGTGTTTTGTGGTATTCCTAACCACTATATATTCCATTTTTATTCAAAAATAAAATTAAGTTCTATTCACATTTTTGTCTTTGTGTCTTCTGTACTTCCGTGCCTCTCTCTAGCCACGCCTAGTAGAGATTATTCATCCAGGGCTGCAAGGTAAATGCTATTGCCTTCCCTGTCATCTAACAGAGACTTAGTAAAAATCCAATCCTAAGGTTAAGATTCCCCGTTGTGTGTCTATGCCGCGCCTCAGAACACGACATTCAACACCTCTGTTCTGTCCTTGACACCCTTTGGAAAAATTGGCTAAAAGCTAAACCATCCAAATGCAAATTCCTCAAGTCAGAGCTATTTTTCCATGGGAACACAATCTCCACCCAAGGGATAAAGCCTGATCCTGCCAAAATCAAGGCAATCACAAGCATGCCACCTCCCACCAATGTGGGCCAGGTACACAACTTCTTAGGCATGGTGGCCTACGTGCATAAGTTTATCCACAATTATAGATAACTGATTGCGCCCCTCACTGAGCTCCTAAACACTAAACAGCGCTTCCATTGGACCCCTGTCAGAGATCAATCCTTTGAAATGTTGAAGCAAAGACTTACAACTGCGCCTGTATTGCAATTCCCCAATCAAAACAAACAGTACAAACTTGAGACTGATGCCTCCAACAGAGCCATAGGGGGCATGCTAAGGGTAGAAACTGACAATGACATCTTCCTTCCCATATCATACAAATCAAGGAAGCTCAATGACTCAGAACAACATTATCCCATACATGATAAAGAGTTAGCAGCCATTGTGCACTGTGTTGAGAAATGGCACTGTTACCTGGAAGGGGTGTTGTAAGTTGAGACTGTTGGATATAGCTAACAAGAATTAGCACTGGTAACTGTTCAATTACTATACCTAAATGCAGGGTAGTAAAAATAAAGTGGAGTGAACAATATGTAGGAGTAAAAACTTATATTTATTTCATATAGAAACCAAGTATATATGGGGAGGTGGGAAATTGGTAGACAGAAAATTGTTGGAATGTGAGGCTGGAGAATTAGGCCAAGATTGGCATCAATACCATAATCAAAATATCAATATCAATATGGGAAATTGATTTTGCACCCAGAAGTAGGGATCAATCAAGCAATCAGATTGTTGATATTACTTCCAGTTAGATTTTTAGACTCAAGTGCCAAATAGGCTCCTTGATTCCAGAATTAAAGGCCTTATTTGTTGCCCCTTGGTGTAACCTTTAAGTTTCCAAATTACTGAGAGGATTTTAGTGGAATCTAGAATGCTCTTAAGTCCATTAATTCTCAATTAATTGGTTGAGCAATTGCTTATGTGTAATTGTGTTCCAGAATCTGACTTTGAACCTAATGTCCATCAAATTCATTGCATTCTAGCACATTGTAACAAGGGGCCACCTTTCCACCCCGCGTCCTGACAGATCACAAGTCACTCCAATACTTCAACATACAGTCCCACTTGACACACTATTAGACAGGCTGGGTTGAGCGTCTATTCCCCTACCAGTTGCTCATTGAGTACAAGCCTGGGAAGAAACTTGTCACAGCTGATGTCCTCTCAAGGCTCTACATAGCGTCCATCACCAGGGACGGCAGCTTGGACCCAGATTAGCCCATGTTTTATATCTGTCCTGAAGCAACTTGTTACAAAGACCTTAATTTGGTAACTATCTCCAAGCTAAAGAACAACAAAAGTCAGTCCACCACCAATTCTGGTAACATCTGCTGCCAGGCGGATACAGGTGAAAAGACACCCTACATTCCCATCACACAACAAGTCAACACCATACTACACTAACACCACACCTTGGGCCACATCAGAGGACATAAACTCTTTGAGATTTTGAAACATAAGGTTTGGTGGCCGCTTATGCACCAAGCCATCTTGGACCTCCTCAAAACATGTGTGCTGTGCAAAAAAGAACATGTCCAAACCTGCACCCCCAAGTCTTTCCTGCCCATTAAGACCATGGAACCCTTTGAGCAGTGGGCCCTCAATATTTTTGAACCCCTCCCTAAAGACCAACTGAGGAAGAAGTACATCATAACAGCCATCAACTACTTCATCTGCTGGCTAGTTGCATGGGCAATCACTAATTGCCCTGCCACCACAATCATCTACTTCATTGGCAAGGAAATTGTGGCCCGCTTTGGGCAACTCAAACATCTCATCATGGATGGCGGTTCTGACCTTGTTAGACATGTCATGAAGGCGTACTGCACCAAGAATGCCCTCTAACAAATAGTAACAACTCCCTATCATCTGCAAGCCAATGGTCACGTAGAGAAATTGAACAGCTCACTGTTCCAACTGATTGCCAAGCTCTCACAGGAGCATCCCAATACCATGTGGACTGAACATCTGCCCACCGCTCTACTTATCTTAAAAGCAAGAATCAACAGAGGCACTGGGTTCAGCCCCAGCGCCCTGGCATTTGGGAAACCTGCTAGCTTGACAGGGGTAGAGCAAAGGAAATTACAATTTACAGTTCCCAAGGAACCTCTCCTGGTACCTACTCCCTCTGTGAGCCAGTGGTGTGCCAAAGCTTGTGACATTGCACATCAGAAAATTGAGGGGGGGGGGCAAAGCACCTTGAGGCCAGATACGCTGTAGGTGACCCCGTCTACACCCTCAATCCCAATTCAGCCAAATTGTAACCCAATCACCTGGGGCCTTTCAAGATAGCCACAGTCTATGACAATCACACCTATCAGCTTGAAGATGCCCAAGGAAACACCAAGAAACTTCACCACAATTACTTGCGCCCCTGTTGTGCCATCCCCACCCAAAAGTTGTTTGTGTGGACCTTCCCAGATCTTCTGCAGGCTCTGATCCTGGTGTCTGACAACAAGCAGGGGGCAAGGGGGGTGTTGTAACTGAATTTCCAGACTTGTCTACCAACATATCTTACAATATACAGGGGGCACTCTATGAGTCGCACCTTGATGTATCTAACAACATGAACTAATCTGATGGCAATGACAAACTGAGGGCATTTTCTACTAATTAGGAGCACTATCAATTCAACCTGCTGATCCCTGTACAAGTTATTCCTTGGCTTTGAACCATATATGGAACATACCACCCCCTTGTGGCCTTGTGGCTTTCCCCATACAGTATATTAATCACAATATTCTATAATAAACAGCACCTTATTCTATTCATTCTTGTCCTTTCTATTGGGCTGTTGTCTTCCCCAATTCAAATACTGAACTCTCATTGGTTCAGTTGCAACACTGTCCCTTATTATCAATTTCCAACAATGTGTTCAAGTTGAAAGGATTTTCAATCCTTACACTTGGTTACTCTAGCACATGCTACAGAGTCTGCAAGGAAGATATTAACCAAATTAAATTCTGAATAGGCCGGGTTAGAAGGATACTTGGAAAAATGTAATGGGCTAAAGGGAGCACCAGGAGGATGGAATAACCTGGGTCAGGGGTCCACAGTTTCAACAGATGGTATGACAGGAGCAGAAAAGCCTTCTGGATTTGAGTGTAAATGATAAAATACAAGAATGAGATAGGGTAAATTATGTTTGGACCATATGTCTATTACAACTTTATCATCAGAATGGTGATTTCACCTTATCCTGGCTAAGCAGGAAATATGAACCAATTTCTCCAGCTTTATTCTTCTGGCAGGAATACCAACTTTAGACTATCTGGAGTCAGGGATCTTGGGGCAGCAGGAGGGCTTATAGCCCAGCTGGGTCATCATTGGCTGGCACTGGGGAAGAGAAGTTAGAAACTTTCAGCTCACAAAACCAATCCCCAAAATCAGGAGGGCCAGCCAAATACAGATCAATCTAGGGCTAGGGATTAACACCTGTTAACTCTTATTGGCAGGCTTTGCAAATATTTCTGTCAAAACCCCCATTAGGCAAGCAAATACCTCTGCATAGAAATGTGCTTCTTGGGGTGTGCTATTGATATCTATCTTCTCAGGCCTTGGTGAAATTCATTCTGTCTGTGGGCCCTTATTTGAATCACCTCCTGATTGGATCCCAAAAAAGTGCAGGTGCCTGGTTCTTTGAGTAGGCAGGCTGCATAATCCAATGTGTCAGGATATCAAGAGTACGTGGAGCTCCAGCAGGTGAGAGATGAGTTGAAGCAGGTACTGGCATGGCCTACCAGATGATGGGACCTAACTTTACCAGATAGGAAAGACCCTTCCCAACCACATCCCAAGGCCCAGCCACTAGCAAGGCAGAGTCAATCAATCCTGTGAGCGCCAGGTAAAGCACTCCCAGAAATTGACTACTCTGGTCAGTGGCATCAGAGATAGGTAGGGTTGAGATGGTCGGTTTGGGTGTTGGGGGTGGTTCCATGGGGACCAGGTAGGCAGCAGGATTGTTGTACTTCCTGTTGAAGATCAAAGGGTAGATAGTGATTGCTTTGCCGTCACAGACAATTTGGTAGGGTTCCTTGGGGCGTTTAGGAAGATTTACCACTGCAAGTCTTCCAAGATCCAGGGTTTGTGGTCAGGATTTGGGGGATACTCAGTGAAATGCACATGGCTAAATGGTGCATTGGGTGAACGGTAGTAGTCAAAGGCTTTGTTTTGTCAACTGGAGTCTGGCTATCTATCCCAGTGGGTGGGTACTGATGCTTGGGTGTATGCAGATGGAAGAGTATCAAAAACATGTACGGAAACAGATTGGTGAACCAAAGGTTCATAACAACTTTATTTGTTAAGGATGACAATACAGAACTTTTTCAAGTGCTTCTGATTTTTATACTTACTCACATGCAGGTACCTATGGGCATTCTTCTGGTGCTATCTGTGTGGCAAGGCTTGACATCTCAGGTTCTGCTGTTTGGTTGGCTGCTTCATGGTCATTTTTGGGGGTTTCAGGAACAGTTGTTTGGCTTTTTGGTGATCCATCTTGGCTTGGCTGGCCATTGGTTCTGGCAGGTTTGGCTTCTGGGGTTATGGGGTTTTCTCAATTGGATCACCATTTTTGGACTGGCTTGACAGGCTTTCCTGAGCCCAAGGAACTTGATTAAAAAAGGGGTCCCCAATTGGGGACCCCAAATTACTTAATGGAGGGTGGGCTTGATCTGGGTTTACTGGGAAGCTAAAAATAGCCTGCCCAGGCCCAGCCAAACCCACCAAGGCTTGGGAGTAGCTTTTGGGGCCCAGAACGGACCCCTCAGCTGCCACCGGGGCAGGAATGATTCCCGCACCTGGATTTGCTTTGAAAAGCAAAAATACAGGTGCAGGAAAATCTCCCCCACCCACTAGCCCCGCCTGGCGGCTAGAAGCGGGTTCAATTCCCGCCCAGGGCCTTGAAGCTGTTACTTTTGTAACACAATGTCCCAGGTTTGATCCTAGGTTTAGGCTTTGCTTTATATAAGGAAAAAATGACATTTGTGACAAGGGGGCCAAGAGTTTCTTCAAGGAGAGTTCAATTAGTTATCTCAAGAGCTTTTCCAACCCGAGAATGGTCCAACCATTTCAGTTACAATGGTGTATGCAGTAGATGTCAGGATGCTTTTTGGAAAGTTGCTGAAGAAACTTGAATAACTTAAAATTTAATATAAGTCCTTTATGAAGAACTAGTTTGCCTGATAGATGTCATATCAACCCAGATGGTCCCTGGCTTTGTCCTAGGACATATCTTGGTGGCCTCTGGAGATCAGGTGCACAACATGTGTTTTTTGGATCCCTGACTATGACTATACTGCCAATATTGTGGAATAAAATATCAGTAAGATAGTAGTCTGTGTGAACTGGGGGTATGTGGACCACTAAAACCCCACCACTTTGATGATGCCCTTTGCAACTGGGTTTTTAAGGTAAAGTTCCATTGAAGCCTGGAAGTAGTGATAAAATGAGAGATGCATTACTAAAATTTTAAACCATTGGCAGCCAACAATAATATTAGGGTCAAAATTCTAAGATGGTATGCTATAAGCATAGGAATTGAAAGGGTACAGGCAAAGAAAAAAGAAGGAACAACAAATGATTGGCAAAATGAAACTGGCTAACATAAGAAAACAATTATCTAAACTGATTCTGCTATATTTTTGGTCTTGATCTCTGAAGGCCTGGAAAGCAGCACAGAGGCTGTGCACACCTCAAAGCTGATCTCACGCTTCACATGATAGCATACAGAAATACAGTTGTTTTCAAATCTGGGGCACAAAGAAAAATCAACTCTGATTTAAAAGAGATCAAAAACCAGTGAATTTATATCAATTAGCAATATATTTGGGCCCACTTGTATTTTTTTAAGTCTGAGTTTATTTTCTTGCTGTCAAAAATTTGAAAACTGCTGTATAAGAAAAAAAGCTCCGTATTTATAAGCCGTATGAGAAAACAGCCAAGAATTCCTGGGTTGAAATTTTGTAGGCTTATTCTTGAAATATCACTGTATTTCAGGTATGTAGTTAAGCATCATAGCGCTTGAAATTTGTGCTGACATGTCCAGGAGCTAATTTTGTTAACAATCCTTCAGAAGTGAGTGTAAACCAAGTGACATCAGAACCCAATCCTGGGGCCAAAATACACCAAGTTGTTGGATTTTTGAGCCTTTAAATCCCTTTTTGACAATCCTAGCTGAATTATTGCATGTTTTGCTACAATTTTCTTATTATCAATGGCCTGCTTTAAAATTTCCAGCTTCTTTAGGGTCTATTTTTGAACATGGTGCTCTGTATTCTTGCTTTTTCAAAGGCAGATAGTGCCAAATGAGATTACATTATCTGTGAAATTTGACCTTCATTTGGTGGCTCAGGTAGACTGTGTAGATGGCTTTGGTTGACTTTCATATCTCCAACATAGTCTTCATGGCAGATATGTATCTTTATCCTCCAACATAATTAATCAAATCCTGATAAAATAAAGCCCCTCTTGGAGAGACTGCTAAAAACACCTCAAAGAATTCAGCCTGTGGTTTCATTTTACCACTTGCATTATTGTGGCCACTTTTGGGGCTATGGTCCTGGTATGCCGCAGCCAGTTTGTAATAGGATAAAAAATTACAATATCACTAGTTGGTGCGAGAAGTCTTCTGAGCAACAGCACAGTTCTGGATCATGTGACATACTTGAGGGCTCAACTGTCAGGGAGCCAACCTGTGGGGGGCTCCTGAGAACTTGCGGGCAGACGGCCTGCGGGCCCAGCAGGGAGGGCCCACCACAGGATTGGGGCTAACTTTACAATATAAGATAACAATTTTCCAAGGACTGCCCAAGGTCCGCTCGTAGGCACCATTGAATCAATCAATCCAGTGAGGGTGATATACATCACCCCAAATATCTGGGTGGAAGTGGATTTGTCAGTGGCAGCAGATTCTTGTGGGCGGTCAGGCTGCGGGGTGAGGGGCGGCATCATTGGAACAAAATATGCGGGCAGGAAATTATACTTGTCGCAGAATAACAAAGGGGGACAGATAATTTTAGTGCCTTCTCTGTATAGGACTTCTGTCTCTCTAGTTCTAGCTTCAGGGCTGTGGATTAGGATCTCCTCCAGAGTAAACTCCAAATACGCCGGGTTGGGTAGGTACTCAGTAAAATGTATGGAGCCGAAGGGAGCTCCTGGTGGACGGTAAAGTTTGGGCAGCTGGTTCGCAGTTTCTTGGGGTGGGTGAGCACGGGGAACAGAGCCGCGAGGAGTAGACTGCAGATGAAGTAAAACTAATAACAAGTATGGTATGATCTGGTTGAACCAAAGTTTCATGTCACTTTATTGCAAGGATGGCAATGGGCATCTTCCTGGCAGCCCAGGGTATAAGTATGCCCATCTGTCATGGTAAAACTATCCCAAATTTTGTCAGCCCGCGTTTTCCTGATTACCAGGTCTTCCCAGTCTTTGGTGGCATCAATTGCGGGGGTTATTTCATTGGCTGCTTTGAACTGAGGAAGCTTGAATTCCCTAGTCAGGTTGTGGGATTGGCCGCCTCTGGGTGGCCTGCGTTCTATGGGAAAATTCTCTGTTTCCCCTTTCGTGCGGGCCCAAGTTACTTCAGAATCAGTGGCTGGGCCTGCCTGTTGATTGGCTGTCTTAACAGGAACCCCCAGTATGGAGAGTATTGGCATAAGTACATTTGGTTCATCAAGCTTAAAATGATTTTTCAAAGTCAAATCCTGTTCTGATTCAAGCCCAAAAAACTGCGGGCTGGGGGCCCGCGAGATGCCGGGGTTTGAGTTTTGTAGTTGGGGCTTTTTGATAAGCAAGGTTGATAAGAGTTTGTCACTCGTGACATCAACCCACTCATCCACACAATTATTGGAGAATAGTTGCATCAAGATGGCAACTCAGTGCATTCACACCTGAACAATCTTCTGGGATATCTAAGTACCATGCTGTCCCAGTTAGTATCTTATATATATGATTTTGAGGTCAGGGCTGTTTTGAAGTTGTGTCATTATGATAGGATAAGCCTCTGTACACTGGGGTACCTTTTTGAAATGTAAGGCTTTATCTTGATGGTGTTTCTATGCTTGTGTACTCCATGAAAATATATTTTTACGGTTGCCCAGGTAATCCCAAAGCATTTTTAAATTGTTCAAAAGTCTAGTCCACCCATGTTAATGGCCATGATCCCCTGAATAACCTGTTTGCTTACTATTTTTAGCCTTTTTGATGTTGTACTTGAGTTGGCTTCTTGAGAACAGGCAGATACTTATTGGCTGGCCTCAGTCAACATCACAGGGATCTTGTTGGCTGATGACAGTTTGATTCTAATGTCTTCTTGTACATGGGCATGGTGATTACCCTGGTTAGCAATGTCTCTGTGTGGTTTCCAAACAACAAGCTGCCATCTTTAATGGTGGGAACATACAGCTCTTCATCCTCTTGAGTGTAGTTAAAGTGCTAGGTGTATACACCAGTAAGAACAGCTTCCTGCACTTGGTTGCTGCCTGCCATAAGCTGTTGTTATTGAGCATCAACAAGGAAAAGATAATAATTGCTTGCAAGGGCCGTTTTAAAGATTCCATAAATTCTTAATAAGAGCATGAGAAGTATACTTTGGTCATGGGTTGATATGAGTTGAGTTTCATTAAAAATTCACTAGCCGATATTTGGCTGATCTGATCAGGAAGCTGGATTTTAAATTTGACGCCCATATTTCCCAATTAAAAATTCACTGGGTTAGATGTGGATATTTCTCTTCTCTTATTGGAGCCTGCTTTTAATAAAAATAAAGTGAAGATTCAACATTGTTTGATTTTTTTTGCCATTTGCACAGCTTTTTGCACTTTATATTTGATGATTCTGTGTTCTTGGTATGCTTTTATGTACAAATGATATACATCCAAGTGCTGTTTGAAATATGAAATATCTATGCACGAGGTTGATTTTTTCTGTTGTTTAGTTGTATATCATTAGCTTCAAGTGTTGTCATATTTTTACTGGGGGTTGATGTGTTTGGTGTGTCACATTAAAGATCTTAACAACTTTTTGTCCCATTCCATCACTGAAAAAACTTGTGCCAGTTATGTTTTTTATATGTGCAACTTTAGTTTGCTCTGATCTGACTTTGGTTTGTCCATATCAACAGCTCTGAAAAGTACAGTAGTACAAATTGATAGTAAATGTTGTAGTAGCAATGATTTAAATATCACATGTAGCTTTTCAGTATTAAAACAATTATAAATTAAATCATTATTTTCCTTATTTATTATTAGAGGGTGGTTAGTAAATATACCATACTATTGGCTGGAACATCAGGCACAAACTAAGTTTCAGGAATTTGGCAGGAAAGCCCCTCTCATGAACAGATTTTCTGGCAATATGTTTGCCAGGCCATGAGTTCAAAACTGATGTGTTGAAACCACTTCTTGTGCATAATGTTCCCAGCAAGTTGGATAAAAAACCCCTATCCATGGATTGTCCTGGAACATTTGTACTTGAATCCTTCCCTACTCGGAAGTAATGGATCTGATCCTTGATTAAATTAAATGTAATGCTTTGCAGTTGCAATTTGAAATACACAAGGCATAAGATAGAAATTAAAGTTCTCTATATATAATAGAAATAGAGTTGCCAAGGACTGCTTGTTTAACATTAGCTTCTAATAAATGGCTAGCATCAGAGAAAGTTAAATTAGGCACAGCAGTTTGCTGTTAGTAGAGTTGGACGGTCACAGTTTTTCCTTTAAATAAATATTTAAAAAAATTATATTAAAAAGGTGTGGCCTTCCCAGCCCTTGCTGCTAAGCCAAAGTGTATCCACCTAGTATTGGGGTTAAATTGAAGGCCCTTGCTGCCCAGAGTTCCATCTACACTAGACAGCTGAATTTGCTTGGCGATTGGACAAAATATAATAAATATCTATAACAAAAGGGGCTAAGCGCGAGCTTCAAGGTTCAGATTGGTGTGACAGATTAACCTCTGACGACTCTGGAACTCGATGCCTGCTTAGTCTCACTTTATCCAGCGCGTTTAATTAGCTCTGGGGATTAAAACATTGTATTAAACGTTATTTTTACCTTTTCAACAAGGCATTTTTATCACTTCTTTCGTCGTATCATGTTTTCTGCCTTCTTTGGTGGGTCTCCGATTGATGAACAGATCGGTAAGTTTTATTCCATTCCTTTGCCACTATGTTGTTGAATTGATTTAATTTATTATCTTTTAAAAAGAGAAAGCAACTTCGGAAAAATCTGCCTGTCGGTCAAGAAGACATTGCTCTGAATTTAGAAATTTGTGACTTGATCCGTTGTAAACAATTTAATGCCAAGGAGGTATCTGCTTCGCTCCGGAAGAGGTTGCGACATGCCAATCCTAATGTTCAACTTTTAACTCTTTCGGTATAGCAACTTATAGTTATAAAATAGACTCAAATCTCTTTTAGCTTATTGATGTATGTGTCAAAAATGGTGGAAATCATTTCTTAGTAGAAGTAGCCTCAAGAGATTTCATGGATGATCTTGTGTCCATCCTCAAACAGCCAGTATTTAAGATGATTGTTTAGATGTTAAATATTTTAGGTTGGAATGAACAACCAGGTTCAAAATAAGATGCTAGAGTTGATTCAGATTTGGGCTGAGACCTTCAAGGGTCGACCAGAGCTCAGCTATGTTGCTCAGATTTATGGTGCCCTTAAGGCTCAAGGGTATAGATTCCCTCCCAAAGTAGATATTAACGCAGCAATGATCGATACTAAAACAGTATACAGCAACTTTTATATGTTTATAACATTTTAGGCACCAGAATGGACAGACAACGACGTCTGCATGCGGTGTCGAACAGTGTTTACATTCACTAACAGAAAAGTATTTCAATTAAATAAATTTTCATTCTAAATCTTGGCTTAGCATCACTGCCGGAATTGTGGGCAGATTTTCTGCCAACCCTGTTCTACCAACAAGGAAGCGCTGCCCCACTTCGGTATACCTGACCCTGTCCGCGTGTGTACTGGTTGCTACCTTAAGCTTCGAAATGCTTCTGTTGAGTAAGGTTTTAAGCTTACAAGGCTAATTTTAGACCAAGTGCTCTTTCGCTTTCAGAGTTTATGGCTTCTGAAACTTCCAAAAAGCCAGCGCCCGAAGCAGTAGCCCCACGTCTCACCTCACTGCAGAGCTCAACCTCTGCTGCCGAAGAGATGGATGACGACCTTAAAAGGGCTATCGAGCTTTCTCTACAGGAAGCCAAAAACAACACCCCAACCAAGCGCGTTACTTTTTCTCAGCCCCCCGTCACCTCCACCGTCAACCCGAATGCAGAGGAAGATGCTGATCTTGCTGCAGCAATTGCAGCCTCTTTACAAGACCTTCAACTACAGGGATCTCGCCCCAGTATGTATCCCGACCCCTCTGATTATCAATCATCACAAGGCTGGGAAGAACCTCAGGTAAACTTTCACAATATTCCAGCTAAGCCATCCAAGGTTGATGCCTCTTACCAAACCGAGACCCCTGACTTTAATTTGACTGAACGGGAAACTCAAAACATACTTTTGTTCTCTAAACTGATTGAGTCGCTCAAAGAGAGTCATCACCCTGTCCCTGATGCTAGCATCCAAGTACGACATGCACTTTGCAACTACTGACTTGTAGAATCTTTACAACGACTTGGGGAAACTCGTGCCAAAGCTTTCCTACAACCTCCAAGACACAATCAGGAAGCACCGTAAGTAAACTCCCCTTTCATTGTCTGACTTTGATAGAAACCTTCCTTGATATCCAAGCAAAACTGGCATCCACCATCAAACTCTACGATAGCCTTTTAGAGCAGTCTTCCACTATTCCCTCAAGGTCCAATGTACACAACTCATACGAACACCCCCTCCCTGTATTCGGTAATCACGTATTCCTCATCTATGCTTATTTTTAACCAGCCTCCCCCCTCACTATCCTCACCCACCGCCTATCCGATATGAAGTCGCACATCCCCATGTTCCATCCTACTCCCACCCTTCTCCAGCCCAACCTAGTCCTGGTTACTCCTATGCCCAAGCACCCCTGCCTGAATCTGGATATGCATATCCACCTTATGCTCACCCCGAAGCCGAGCATCCACACCCTCAGCCCGAAGCTAATTCTACCTACCATCAGATACAACCAGCTTCAGTCAACTATGAACATGGCGTGCCAAATGCCCCATCTTATCTAGGCCACTCACCAGCACCCCATCCTCAACACGATCTGCAGAGAGCCCCACAGGGTATCCCGCAAGGTCACTCTGACCCTCGATATGCTGCGCCCTATCCCCAATATGCCAATGTTCAAGCTTCTAATAGTGCTTGGACCCCAGCGCATACAGTACCTGGCGCCCCTCAATACCACATGCATCCTCAACACTACCCAGGAGCTCCTGTGGCACAAGCCCCATCCCCTCAACCAGTCTCTGTCCCCGAAACGCCTTTAATTGATCTTTAATCCTTTCTGGGCTTTGCACTTCAACTTATTAAAGAAACCCCTGCTTCCCACATGTTATCTATACGTTCAATAGTCTCCCTTTAATGCTCAGCAGAAAGCAATCAATTACCAATCGAAGTCTTTCCTGTTTCTTAACCTTACATCTAAGCCACATTGTTACTGGTTTACTGAATCTTATTTAGAAGCCTTTATATGAGCGGATAAAGCTTAATTAACCTGCCACCGAACTGTCTTTAAGTTGGCTGTACATGCAGCTTGAATCCATCTCAAACTTTTCTAACCAGACCTGGAAACAAAATCTTTTGAACAAAGGTAGATAGAAAAGCAAGCCGCATGATTTTGGACCAGCCAAAGCACTTTATAAGGGAATGGTGTGCCTTCATAGTATCTCTAAAAGAAAACCCCCGCATGATTCCCTGTTCAAGATATTCAGCCTCAAAGCAGCCAGAGCCAATTTTAGATGACAACTGAAGCTGGTGGACTTTTTACTGGAAATGAAATGTAGAAGTAAGAATTCATATATGTGGTGATTACACTAAATCAAGAGTGATGGTGTTCTAGGATAACCCAACAAGCAACAAAGATGGTGTGAAGAGATGTCCAGGTATGGTCCAAAGTAGCAGTAACAACGCCATAACTATTTATGAAAGTATGTGGGTTGATATCCTGGGTATCCCAAGGCTAAGACAAGTGTAATGAGCATAGTAAAGTAGTTTTCTAACAAGTTGAGATAAAAAATGGTTCAGTTCAGAACAAACTGGTCCAGTCACATAAAGGTTCAACTGGAACCAGTTGAAGGTCAATCCACGCAATAAAAGTTCCATTTATCTAGGTCCAGATTACAAACATAGTCAATCACACAAAAAATTAAAGCCAAGTACAGAATCCCAAAAATGAGACAGCAAATGAAAGTAACCCATGTTCAACACAAACATAAACCAGTCACACTCTGAAGCAATCTACATCAAATGTGATATTAATCATGTAACAAAAATGATACAACCAGAGAACAAAATTGACTCAGTCACAAAAGTGATATTTTCAAATACAAAACAACTCATTTTTTTGACAATCCTGATTTTTTAGGACTCAAAATGGAAATGGTGCCTTTCAATAGTGAATCCACCAAAATCTATCCAGGCAACTACACCATTGTTTATAAGGTATGTGCTTCTAAATTTGACCATTTATGTCTGAGATAATGTCTCAAATAGGAGCCCACACTTAAATAAAATCAATACTCTGGCAATCCTTTGCTTTTCTGTTTTTAAAAGAATTTTTGTTGCTATTTTATATAATGTTTTATACTAGTGACAAGAACTTCAATATTGTTGAGAAGCTGTACCAGGAGCTAATCCAATTTCAGGCTGCCGAGCAAGGAAGTGCAACCACCGTTTTTCCTGTGTACATCCAATTTAATGCAAGTTGTGAGAAAGATGAGTTGTATGTATCACCAGGCCCATCCACAGATGGCTTTTCTGATAGCCAATATGGTGCTCTCCAAGACCAGAACCAACCTGCGCCTGTACCACATTTTGGAGACTGGGCAACTGTGGCCTCATTTAACCCAATCCAACTATTGCTTGGCAATTTGGGACAATCAAATCAAGCCCTACCTGATCTGGGGACCCTTATTCCTCAAGCCCGCCAAAAATGTCAAATCATAACCAATGAGGTGATAGAGGAGATTATGAGCCTCAATCAGAATGGCATTGGTTTTGCCAAAATACCCAGTTGGCTTCAATTCACAGAGGCAGTGACTAAGCATGAGTTCCAAGCCCTCTTAAAGAGAGGTGGTGCAAAGCTGGGCAAGAAACCAAAAAAGCAGGTCAACTTTCAGATCAAGGGAGTCTATCCCTCCATGCTTGACCTTCTGCAACGGGACCCATACTGTGAGAGAGGGGGGCTAAACTAACTAAGTTCGGCTCCCATCCTGGTGAAACAAACCACCAGGATGCCATACAGTGAAGAACTGGGATGGCCGCTTGGAGGGGGGACCACAGTGAGGACACCAGGGACAACTGAGGGAAGTAGGCGTTCAAACCCATCAGTATCAGGCCAGTGAGCAACCAAGGGGTGCAGGTGGGAGCGGGAGAGGACACCTTGGAGGACCCGGGGGATACTATATGTCTCTAGACCACATTGAGGAGGGGAGGCATGGGAGGCACTGCTTCTTTAGAAACGGGTGAAGTATGATCCACAGTGTCCAAGTCCAAATCATCACACGTCAGGCTCTTGACCACAGCCTCTCCAGAAAAGAGAAGGCCGCTGGGGAGGTCCCAGAGACTAGAAGGGTCTCTACCTACAAGACGGGCCAATGAAGAGATTTCCCCCCACAAATCAGGGGAGGTGGACCACAGAAGCAACAAGAACGGAACAAAGAAAAATACCACAAATTTAAGAGCTGGGAGTATCATAGGAATAATCACCACAAAATTTGGAACTGATTGGTACAAATTTTTGATGAAAAAAGAGTGTGGGAAGTGTAGACAGGGTAGTCTTTAGCAGAATATAGCAAAGAGAAGCAGAACAGGTTTGAATGGCTTCACTATAGTCTCAGGAGCCTTGGAATATAACAGCAATCAAGAGCAGGTTTGAAATCAATGATTTTAAGAGAAAATCCAAAATAATAATAGGAATTATAAAGAAAATCAATTGAAAATTTGAGTTTTGAGCTCTGTTTTTGAAAGCAAGAACGGGAAAGACAACAAATAGGTGAATCAACTCTAGTATAGGGGCCCAGAAGAGAAGCCGGGTTTGAAACCAGCTGGCAGAAGGTAAGCTTTGAACAGAAACTAACACCACAATCTTTAGGCTGTAGGAACTCAAAACTGGGTTCCCAACAACAACTAATTTAAAATAAAGTGCAGATGGCTCCAAAACTTTAATATTATTGGAAAATAGACAAGCAGGGGACTAGAAGTCCCCTTACTTGCATAAAAGGAATGGGCTGCAAATAAGATGGGTCACATGACAGTGGAACTAAATCCAATTGACTGGAGGCAAAACATTGCTAGGCAGGGGCAGGGAGACTGGAGGGTTTCATTCCAATTTCTGCGGTCAGATTTGATTGGCTGGAAGAGGCACTGGTCATTTGGAATTTGCTTGGGTTGCTTAGTGTTGATGTGGCGACCTCTGATTGGCCAGCTCTAATGGTTTTTAGAAGTGGGCAATACCAAGCTAATAAGTAGTCTAAATTAACCAGTGTTTCTTCCCAGGAGGGAGCAGCCAAAGGAAAAGTTTCTGCAGGGTAGGCCAGCACAAACCTCTCATCTACCGTGTGAGCTAAATCATTTAAGGAATGAAGGGGTTTGGCGGACGTTTTAGAACCTTTCTTGGTACGGCAAGGGAAAATTGCGCAATCCAAAGCCAAAGGTGGCAGTGAATTTACATTATCCTTTCCTTTTTCCTGGGGCCAGATTCCTCCCTGGGGAAGCGTAGCCACCAAGAAGTTCTTGTGCACCTTGGGAAGCTTGAGCGCCAGAAGGGACTTAGGGGGCCAAGTGCCGTGGGGTTGTTCTTATGGAATTCCTGTACCAGGTCCCAGCAATTTCCACAGTTGGAGGAGCTTACCCAGCTGTTGTTGTAAGAGGGATATCCTTTCCAAGATACACAATATTGAAGGGACTTGCAAATCCTATGAGAGGCTACTATGGCTTCTACCTCATACTTGGGGGATCTGTCCACCAAGGTGGGTTCTGGGGTGCTGGGGAGGTCCCCCTCAAAAGGGGACAGACAACAAGCGTTGAAGGTGCTGTGGATCTGATAGGAGGGGGGAGGTCCAACACAAACGCGCCGTTGCCCTTGTCTTCTAGAACCTTGAAGGGGCCCAGCCTCATGGGAGCAAACTTCCTTGAGGGGACCTTCATTTGGATATTGGTGGCATCCAACATCACAAGCAAGCCCACTGGGTACTGGGGAGCAGGCCGTCTATTCTTGTCCACCGCTTTCTTGTACGCCTCAATGGACTTAGTCAGGGTGCTTTGAACTTTGAGATGAATGGCTTTGAGGTGAGCTGCCATGTCTACAGCCGCCGGTACGCTTGCCTGGAGGACAGGACCTATCACAAAGGCTGGGGAAAACCCCAGGGTAGCCTGGAATGGGGACACCCCTGTCAAAGCGTGCACAGTATTGTTTTAGGCAAACTGGGCTAATGGGAGATCATCTGACCAGGAGTCCATTGAGGCATTTGCGTAGCAACGCAGGTGCTGCTCCATGGTTTGGTTGACTCTTTCTGTTTGCCCATCTGACTGAGGATGGAAGGAGGTGGACCTGCATGGCTTAATGTTTAGGATCCCCAGCAGGGACTCCCAGAACATGGACGTGAACTGGGGACCTCGGTTGCTGATGATTTCCTGTGGTAAACCAAAGTTGGAGAAGATGTGTTTTACAAACAGTTTTGCCATCCCTACTGAATCCAGGGTGGTCAGACATGGGATGAAAACTGAATATTTGGTGAAACAATCCACTACCACCATGATGGAATCAAAGCCTCCTGACAAGGGGAGGGCCACCACAAAGTCCACAGAGATGGATGACCATGGACCTTGAGCCTGCTGTAGGGGGTGGAGAAGGCCATTGTTCCCTGAACAATCTGGTTTGGAGCGGGCACAAGTGACGCACTTCTTAATCCAGGGACCTACTGCCTTAGTTATCCCAACCCAGCTATAAGTACACCTGATGAGCTCAAGCAGCTTCTTGGTACCAGGATGACCAAACAGAGGGGGATCATGATGTTCAGTCATGACATGCGGCTGCATTCCCTTTGGGACCCACACTTTGTTGTTTTGGTAAATTGTCCTATCCTTAAGTGTATAGGGACCATTGGACGCGGAGTCCGGAGACAGCTTAGCGCAGATAGCCTGGCTGTCCAGCAAAGAGTGCTGGGCCATCAGGACGTCATACAAGAGTGTTCCAGGGAGAGAAAGAGGTGGGGGTGCCTCTGGGGAGGGGGCGGGACCAATGACCAGGAGCTGGGGGGTAGAAGCTGGCACTGTGGCTGGGGTGTGGGGAGGAGGTGACCCGGGCGGCAGGAGGACCAAAGACTCTGGGATGACAGTAACTTGAGGATCCTCATCACCCCTCACTGGGTACATTGCCGGGTTGCGACTTAGCAGGTCAGGGAGGATGTTAAGTTCCCCTTTCACAAACTTGTATTTGAATTTGTAACCTGAGAGCGTCTGCATGACACGTGCCTGGCAGAGGGAGTAGCTTCTGAGGCTTGCAGAAATAACAGAGGGCTTTGTGATCTGTGCAAACCACAAACTTGTGTTGAGCGCCCTGCAAATGATGGCGCCAATGAGTGATGGCATCCACCACAGCCTGCAGCTCCTTGTCAAACACTGCCCAGGAGCACTTGTTGGGGGCAAACTTCCTGGAGAAGTAAGCAACCGGGAGCTCCTGACCGTTGTGTTCTTGAAGGAGAAACGCCCCAGCAGCCACGTTGGAGGCATCAAAAGCCACGATGAACTGCTTACTTGTGTTGGCATGGTGTAACACTGGGGTAGAGACAAAAACCCGTTTAATAGCCTCAAAGGCGTCCTGGCATGCTGGGGTCCACACAAAGGGGGCGTTCTTTCCTGCCAGGGGGTGCAAGGGGGCAGCCAGCTCAGAGATGGCCAGGGAGAACTTCTTGAGGAAGATCACTTTGCCCAGAAAGCAACACAACTCCTTCTGGTTCCTAGGGGTAGCCCACTCCCAAAGAGCCTTGGCCTTGTCAGGAGAGACCGCGTGGCCGTCCTTCAGGACCAAGTTGCCCAGAAAGGTGACCTCAGACTTAAAGAACTCACACTTACTGGGTTTGATGAACAACCTCGCCTTGTGGATGGTTGCCACCACAGCCACCAGGTCCTTAGCGTGCTGCTCAGGAGTGGGAGAGTGGATTAAGATGTCATCAATGTACGCCACAGTGGAGGAAAAGCAGAGGTCTCCCAGAGCATCCTTGATGACTTGCTGGAAGATTGCGGGAGCATTCTTCAAGCCAAAAGGCATGACCTTGAATTAGAAGCAGCCACACCAAGTTTTGATGGCTGTGAGCCACTTGTCCCCCTCTGCCACCTGAACTTGGTTGAAAGCATTAACAAGATCAAGCTTTGAAAAGACACAAGACTTGGCAATGGACTGAGCAATGGAGGCTTCCAAGGGGAGGGGATAGCAGTCTGGAACAGTGACATTGTTGAGGAGAGTGTAATCAACGCACAGCCAAAGTGAGCCATCCAATTTCTTAGCAAAAACCACCAGAGAGCTCACTGAGGAAGCCTTCTTGACTATCCATCCTTTAGCCAGCATATCATCTAACCATGCGCCCAAAGCTTTGTCCTCCAGTTCACTGAGGGGGTACATTGGGGCGTCAATCTTCACAAGGTCAACCGTTGTCTTAAAGGTCAAATTGTGGCAAGAGTGCAGAGGGAGAGCGCAGGAAAGGGTAGCGTCAAAGGCGTCCTTGAAAGGAGCCAGGATGGCCGGCAGGGCAAAGGGCTCGGGAGGGGGAGACTGGAGTTGCCGCAAGAGATAAGCATGACTCAGGCGGTTCCCACCCCAAGGGAAGGAGGGGGAATGACCCAGGGCACTTGTCCAACAAGAAGTGAAGCTTGTTGGTGAGACAGTCAATATGAACCAAGTGGCGCCGCCACCACCCCACACCCACAATTACAGGATACAGGAGGTCCTCCACAGCGGAGAATTTACTCACAAACACGTGGGAGCCAGTACAGTAACTAAGTGGGTTAGTGAGGGGGTAACTGAGAACCGGTACCTGGCTAGCAGCAATCAAGCTCTGGGGAGGGAGCAGGGACAAACCCAAGGACTGAGCCAGTGCCAGGTCCATAAAGTTGCCTGCAGCACCTGTATCTACCAAAACCGTAGCCTTAGCCTGGCGGTATTTGGTATAAAAGGTTGCAGTAAAAAGGAAATAGGAAAGATCTTCTTTATTCTGCAGGGTCAGAATGGAGGCGGCAGGGTCGCAGAAAGAAACCTCAGGAATGGCAGCTGAAGCCGCAAAGACAGGGAGGGAACCTGTGGAAGTGTCCAGTTAGGGGCCTGGCAAGGGCGGCACATCATGTTGATGGCAAGTGTCTTGGGAGGCTTAACTGCAGGGGGCTTGGCCTGGGCGGGCTTAGAAACCAGGAGGTGGGCCAGTACACCAGACTTGGGCTGATAAGCTGGCTTAGCGCTAAGCTTGCAAGCCAACGCAAATGCCTTCTTGAGGGAGGTGGGAGCCAGGTCCCACGCACTCTTGTCAGCCAAAGCAGCGTCCAAGGAATTGCGGAACATGGCCACCACCATCTCAGTAGGGAGGTCCAGGGAGGCAGCCTTCACTGCAAAACACTCAACATGGGCGGCAAGGTCAGGGGCAAGCCCCTTGGAACAAAGAGTCTCAAATATAACTGAGGCCTTGGAACCTGGGACAGCTACTGCTGAGGAGACCAGTGTGAGGAGGGAGGAGGTGTCCCCAAGTTCCTGGCTTTGACAGAGGAGGGTGCGCACCCAGAGGCAGGCGTCTCCATCAAGTGCATCCAAGAGGGCCACTGATCTTTGCGCGTCAGAGATAGGGGTGTCTGTGGAGGCTGAGTCTGCGGAGAGGTGGAGCTGCAGCTCCCCCAGAGCATCAAGAACCTTCTCACAAACAGCCACAGAGGGGGGATACAGGGTGACATCAGGGCAATATTTACCACAGATGCGGCCAAGGAAGCTGTGGAGGGAGAGACAGACTTCTCAGTGAGACACAACTTGAAGGAGGACAGAAGCAACCACACAGCTCACACCAAGAGGAATCCAGCAAGGAGGGATCCCAAGCTGGCTTGGATGAGGGCAAGAAGTAAACTCCACACCCAGTAGCAAAAGGCTTCAAAGGCAGAAGAAATGGGCTTGTCTATTATGTGAGAGAGGGGGGCTAAACTAACTAAGTTTGGCTCCCATCCTGGTGAAACAAACCACCAGGATGCCATCCAGTGAAGAACTGGGATGGCCGCTTGGAGGGGGGACCACAGTGAGGACACCAGGGACAACTGAGGGAAGTAGGCGTTCAAACCCATCAGTATCAGGCCAGTGAGCAACCAAGGGGTGCGGGTGGGAGCGGGAGAGGACACCTTGGAGGACCCGGGGGATACTATATGTCTCTAGACCACATTGAGGAGGGGAGGCATGGGAGGCACTGCTTCTTTAGAAACGGGTGAAGTATGATCCACAGTGTCCAAGTCCAAATCATCACACGTCAGGCTCTTGACCACAGCCTCTCCAGAAAAGAGAAGGCCGCTGGGGAGGTCCCAGAGACTAGAAGGGTCTCTACCTACAAGACGGGCCAATGAAGAGATTTCCCCCACAAATCAGGGGAGGTGGACCACAGAAGCAACAAGAACGGAACAAAGAAAAATACCACAAATTTAAGAGCTGGGAGTATCATAGGAATAATCACCACAAAATTTGGAACTGATTGGTACAAATTTTTGATGGAAAAAGAGTGTGGGAAGTGTAGACAGGGTAGTCTTTAGCAGAATATAGCAAAGAGAAGCAGAACAGGTTTGAATGGCTTCACTATAGTCTCAGGAGCCTTGGAATATAACAGCAATCAAGAGCAGGTTTGAAATCAATGATTTTAAGAGAAAATCCAAAATAATAATAGGAATTATAAAGAAAATCAATTGAAAATTTGAGTTTTGAGCTCTGTTTTTGAAAGCAAGAACGGGAAAGACAACAAATAGGTGAATCAACTCTAGTATAGGGGCCCAGAAGAGAAGCCGGGTTTGAAACCAGCTGGCAGAAGGTAAGCTTTGAACAGAAACTAACACCACAATCTTTAGGCTGTAGGAACTCAAAACTGGGTTCCCAACAACAACTAATTTAAAATAAAGTGCAGATGGCTCCAAAACTTTAATATTATTGGAAAATAGACAAGCAGGGGACTAGAAGTCCCCTTACTTGCATAAAAGGAATGGGCTGCAAATAAGATGGGTCACATGACAGTGGAACTAAATCCAATTGACTGGAGGCAAAACATTGCTAGGCAGGGGCAGGGAGACTGGAGGGTTTCATTCCAATTTCTGCGGTCAGATTTGATTGGCTGGAAGAGGCACTGGTCATTTGGAATTTGCTTGGGTTGCTTAGTGTTGATGTGGCGACCTCTGATTGGCCAGCTCTAATGGTTTTTAGAAGTGGGCAATACCAAGCTAATAAGTAGTCTAAATTAACCAGTGTTTCTTCCCAGGAGGGAGCAGCCAAAGGAAAAGTTTCTGCAGGGTAGGCCAGCACAAACCTCTCATCTACCGTGTGAGCTAAATCATTTAAGGAATGAAGGGGTTTGGCGGCCGTTTTAGAACCTTTCTTGGTACAACAAGGGAAAATTGCGCAATCCAAAGACAAAGGTGGCAGTGAATTTACACATACCTCCTATTGCCTGAGGTCCGTGCCTACTTGGGCTCCAGGGCATATTCATTGCCAGCTGCACAGCACAGCTCTGGATGCATGGGCTTGTAGTTGGTGTTCTGATTCTGACCAATCAGCCATGCAATGAGTCAGAAGATGGATCTGATTTTCCCTATGACTGTGCAATTAGTGCCACCCCCACCTGCTGCCTGTCCTCTATTTCAGACAATTTCATATCTATATCCAATTATAAATTGCCCTTGCAGTTTCATAATTATGGCACTTTGAGTGTAAAGGACGCCTCCAAAGGCAAAAAAAGGAAGCACAGGGAACTGTCATTGGTGAATTCCTTGTAGTTTTCCCAAAAGGGACTGTATTTTACCGGACAACAACCAGTTACACTAATGGTTACTGGTACAGGAAATTCCTATCTGGCCTGCTTGCCACTTGGAGCTCGGCCAATTCCAAATTCCAAATTCCAAATATTCCTGAGCCACCAAATGGAGTGCGCTGAGTTGGCCTCTGAGAAGATCAAATCTGACAGCCACAAGATTTCAATTTTACCTGCTGGCCATGCTGATCTTCACCTGGGTGATGTGTTGTTCTTCAACATTGGGGACACCATCCGTGGGTGCAACCCCACAACCTTCAGCTAGATGGTTAGTGCAGCCAACAACCCCTCAGTGCTGTTTCCCTGCCAGAAGATCACTGGCATGTTTACAAAGATGGTATTTAATGCTCTCAGCAACAGCCAATCAGCAAAGGATCCCCAGCTGCCACCTCGTGACTCCCCAGTGTACAAACCAATCAATGTCCTCCCCGAGTCAGAATATGATGCCATGTAAAATCAATTCCTCCAATCCAATCAAGGCACTCAATTGCCACTGGGTCCTGCAGCTGCCCTAGTCCCCATCCAATACTCCCAGGTGACCAGCACCAACCCCACCAGCCATTCAAGCCCTCCCTCCTCAACCCAGTCTGCCACCTAGTTTGCACTACCAATCCCATTCTCCAGTAAAACTTGGCCCCCAATAATTTTTATTTTTTAATTTATATTGGTTTAATGTTTACAAGTTTTTATAGTTATAATATATAATTTACATTTAAATAAAGCAAGGATTGATTTTTATCATGCCACAACTTAAAGTTGGCTGCTTTAATAATTATTAATTATATTGTTTTCTATTATAACTTTAACATATTTGAAGCGCTACAATAAAGCAACTTCTAAAAACTGCAAGTGTTATGGACCAATCAATTGGAATGGGTGTGCATTTGTGCTGTTTTTGTGCTTAGCTCAGACCAGACACACCTCATTTATTGCACCCAGTTTAACGTAATGAAATAAGCCTGTTGAAAAAAGGCATGTCTTTGTTTTTAAATTGGCATGCCAACTTGTGGTCACTCTAGCACTAGAGAACCCAGAGGTCTGTTGCTAGAGTGACCACAAGTTGACGTGCCAATTTGCAAACAAAGACATGTCTTTTTTCAACAGGCTTATTTCATTAAGTTAAACTGGTTGCACTAACTGAGGCGTGTCTGGTCTGAGCCAAGCACAAAGACAGCACAAATGCACACCCATTCCAATTGGTTGGTCTGTAACACTTGTAGCTTTTTAAAATTCACTTTATTATAGTACTTCAAATATATTAAAGTTATAATATAAAGCAATATAGTTAAATGAAATAATCTATTAATATACATATATCTCTAAAATAAATGATCTACATATAACCTGTAAAGTAATTATCTTTTAATAAATAAGTACTTTAGGTCAAACTTGGTATACTGATTTGAGAATAAATCATGTTTTACTTAAAAAAACATGTTGTTAATGATACTAGGATTGGGTTGCTATATACAATAAATATACATAATATCAATAACAATATCAAATGAATAGCAGCACTTAAAGCTAATAAAAACTATAAGTAAAATCAAGATATATTTATTTAAACTCTATTAGCTACAATTGAATAGATATAGTGTATTGGGACATTTTATTGGTATAAAAAGGGCTGGGATAAGTGCAGGGGAAACATGGTTGAAATGGAAACAATGATAAAGGAATTGGACGCAGCAGTGGCTGAAATCAAGGAGGTCAATCAAAAGGTGAAGGACATGCTAAAGGAGGTGGTGTTAGAAGGCAACAAACTAGACAAACTTAATTTGAATGCTGTGAAGAATAAGATTCCTAATACTACCAACAAACTTGTGGCCAGGCTCCTAAATGTACAAAAAGATGTTCTTGCCAATCTACAGTTCAAGCCACAGGGGAATGCAACTGGGGAGGCGTGTTCAAAGGACTCCAAGATGTTTGAGCAGCTAAAAAAAGAAACAAAAGAAAACAGAAGACCAGCAATCAACTAGTGACAAGTCCTGTGAATAAGCCCATGTCAAGGGGGAAAAAGGTAAAGATATAGAAGAAGGTAAAAAATATAATATCAATTAAATAAAAAGATTTTACTAATGTCAAGGATCTGGATGTACAAGTATTCTGGCTACCACCAACCCACTTAACATCTTGTCATCACCCAATTTGGTGCCTAACCAATATACAGTTCAACATGCCAGAAATGGCAACAAAGCAATATCAAATGACTGTCTAAGTATCCAGCAACTCAAACTGTAAAGCCCAGCTGTAAAGATACAGCAGAACTTACTTTCTATAATTAAAGAGAAAAATAGATAGCAAGATTGGGTTGAACTTCAATAATAGCTTAGCTATCAGATATTTAAAGGGTATTTATTTATAATACCTCTCACTATGCAAAGTTTTGTAAGTGGGAGTGGAAGCAGGGAATGAAGAATCTCAAAAGACTGGGTGATGAAGATTGACATCAGGCATTTGGAATATAGTCAAACCTTTGTTCTTCTATTATCTGGGTCTGGATTTTCAATTCCTGGTTGTAGCCAATGGCTTACTATCAGTAGGGGAAATGGGCCTAAGTCTTCCTCAAGGTCTAATTTTAGACTGTGTAGTAAGGTTTGGCAAGAGTCTGGCACAAACCATGTGGTCTGGATCCCAGATCCCTATTGGTTAGTGCCAGGATTGATGGTCAGGGTTTGGATTTTATTCCTGAATTGTTCAAGGAGTGCATGACCTGCTTCTATTTTCATCCCCTAATTCTGGGACTTATCTGATTGGTTCCTCCCAAGGTTTTGCATCCCAATTGGTTTTACACGCAAGGTGGACTCTTAACGGGTACTTATTCATTATTAAATGATGCTCAAAATACACAGAGCTTTAACATGAGTGGTTGATCAATCATTTTGCTTTTGTATTTGCTGAGATACACTTGTATGGATGACATCATTTCATGCAACAGGGGTTCATAAAGGGGGAATTGCTTTTGCTCAATTTAGCTCTCAATTGGCCTTTTTGACCTGACTTAATTTATTAAGATAAATTGTAGGCGCTGTTGAGAGCTCTTGAATGTAGGTTTGGGCATTGGCATCCGTTGATTGAGAGCTGAGATATGATTGTATGAATTACGTCATCTATGCAATCATGACGTCATTTTTAATGAAGCAATGGCATCTCAATCAGGCATTTTGCAATTCTTCCCCTTTTGCACTAGACTGTGCTTATTTTTTGCTTTGATCCTCATTAAGAGCTGTCAGGAGTGATCCTGACACAAACCCATCCTGCACATGACCAACTCCTAGGTTTGATCCAGCTAATTCTCTGCCACAGCTAAAGCTATATAATTCTAAAGTATTATCCAATAAAATATACTTCTCTTTTTTCCTAATGCCATATTTGAAGCTTCCCCAAAAGGTGCTCCTCATCACTGGTAGCAGCTACAGTTTTTCAACCACGCTGATGAAAGAGAAAATGACTGAACAGAACCTGCCCACCTTTGCTCACGTACTAAACCAGGCTACATCTCAGGAAATCTGGAAGACATACTTCCCCACCCACAACATCAACAAAAATATACCTAGTGGGTGCACCATATTTGAAGGTCTGGTCATGCCCAAAGCATGCATCAAGATAATTTGATACAGTTGCTCTTCAACCACAAACAAACACACAATTGCCTATCACAGGAAAAGTTACCAACACCAAGTACATTGGTATCAATAAGTTCTTTGGTAAAAACAAGGAAAATGCCATCAACTGGCTAGACCACTCAGCTGCTAAACTTTGCGCCAGCTGCATCCCCCACAAAAAATGGGTCCAGGAAGCCAGCAAGCGCCTGTACAAGGCCACAGCTAACTGATTTGCCACCTGGGTTGGCTCAAAAACTGACAACCAGCTTGACAACTGGGAAGAGTTCAAAGCTTACATCACCAACAATTTCTGTGTCACCAAATTCCTCCAAGACGTTGCAATACAGCTCAGCAATCTTTCTCAGAAGACCACTGTCACAGCTTAAGCCAATGAATTTGAAGAGATACATCACAAAATATAAAATCAAGCACAAGATGACAATGTGCACACAAGAGCATATTTATCAACAGAATGAAACCCTCAGTTTCTGCCCTCATCTGTCATGAGACCAACACCTCCATGCCCGCGCTCATTGCAGAAGCCAAGTGCGCGGAAAAACACAAAACATGGAATATGCTGCATGCAACAGCAATTGCTCCTGAAACGGCAATGGCAGAGAAAACTCTAATGACAACAAACTCCAAAACACCAATCATAGCAAAGCAACTCCAATTTAAAAATGGCAATCACAGCCAGATCGCAAACCACTCCCATCCCAAGAAAGAGGGTACCACCAAAGTAAACAATGCTGAAACAGCAACCTGCTATGAATCTGACCCCACATTTTCTGACCTTAAAGGACTCAAAACAGAGAAAAAGTGAAAAGAGGAGGGGGAAAGGCTTAAGTGCCCCTGTCTCCACCCAAACAAACAAGAAATTGTACCAAGGCATAAACTTTGGTTCTCTCATCACACATGTCCCGCAATCTTCCATCTTTATTAATGTAAAAATTAAAGATCACTCACAACTTCTTGTCTACCCATACACTTATAAATCTCATACACATAAAATATTATTTGACTCTGGTGCACAACATACTATGGTTAGCAAACCATTTTTAACCAAATGCAAGATACCAGTTGTCAAATCCAACTTTAAATACACCAGAATTGCAGACAAATCAAAGGTTCTACTTGAAGGCAAAACAACTCCCTTCAGAATTGACCTCTAAGGCATTCAAACGTCCATCAACAGACTTGTCATGAACAACATAAACTACAACATTGTAGCAGGCATGGACTGGTTCACCTGAGTGAACCCCAGCATATGTTGGAAAAAAAAACCATGACCATCAAACACAACAGAGTCAACTTCAACATCCTCAAAGAACCCAATGACCTCATTCTAAGAGACACAGTATTTATCCAGGTCATAAACCAAGATGACTCAGAACATCTAAAAAAAGATAGTACCCTCCACATAATGAGGTACACCAAATTCAATAACATACAAATAACCTTAATCCAATGCCCAGAACTTGTAGCACTCCTAAAAAAATATGCTCATGTGTTTAAGGAGGAGCTCACAGAGCTACCCACCAAACAGGAGGTCAAACATGGCATCAACTTATGCAAGGCCATGACCAAACCTGCACCCCTCTACAGACTCTCTCCAATGGAGACCCAAACCCTCAAAACACACATTGAGGACAATCTAGCCAAAGGATTTATTTGTCCGTCTGAATCCCCATGGGGGGCAGCAGTGTTCTTTGTAAAGAAAAAGGAAGGCACTCTGCGTCTAGTAACTGACTACAGAGCACTAAATGCAAGTACAGTAAAAAATAAATATCCCCTCCCACTAATAGAGGATCTATTTGCAAGGCTCTCTGGAGCCAAATTTTTCTCCAAAATTGACCTCACCTAAGGTTATAATCAAGTTGAAGTAAAAGAAAAAGACATACCAAAAACTGTGTTCCGTACACAATTTGGGTCTTTTGAATATAGGGTAATGAAATTTGAGATGACCAACACTCCAACAACGTTTGTCACTATGATGAACCAAGCACTAAACAGTCTCTCAAATACATTATGTTACCTCAACAACATCATCATATTTTCAAAAACAAAAGAGGAAACCTCACGCATGTTTGCAAGACACTCAATTGACTTACAAAGCACAAACTTTACGCCAAACCTAGTAAGTGCCAAATTATGGAAAGGGAACTCTTGTTCTTGGGCCACATTGTCTCTGACGGTGGTATCAAAGCAGACCCAGACAAAATTAAAGCCATAAATAACATGCAACACCCTACCTCCGTTAAACAAGTTAGATGCTTTCTCAGAATGGTAGCTTACCTAAGGAAATACATCAAAGACTTTGGAAAGCTCACCGCACCAATCAATGACTTAACCAAGGGTAATACCAAAAAGAAATTCATCTGGACACCAGAATGTGACAAGAGTTTCCAACTATTGAAACAAGCTTTGACCAAAGCACCAATATTGTAATACCCTAATACCAATGGGTGCTACAAGCTTGAGTCAGATGCCAGTGACACTGCCATTGGCGCAGTCCTACGCATCTGCCATCCAGGGCAGCAAGACTTTCTGCCAGTATGTTACAAAAGTAGAAAGCTAACCAACACTGAGCAGAGGTACCCAATACATGATAAGTAATTGCTAGCAATATATCACACATGCAAGAAATGGAGATGTTATCTAGAAGGACATTTAAATGTCTGAGTACTAACTGATAATAAATCCTTAGTCTATTTTAAAACTCAGAACACACTTGCACGGCAATAAGCCAAATGGATGTCCCTCCTAGAACAGCTCAATCTGGACATCCAGTACAAAAGGGGGCAGAGCTGGTCACAACTGATGCTCTCTCTAGACTATGTCAGCCAAGAGAGGATCATCCTGACCACCTGGACCCTGACTGGCCCAACCTATATAACACTGAGTACAAGACAAAAGGGAAAAACCCTCTCACATCAACTAACCCATGATATATTATTAAGTAATGAAAAATATTTCCATGTATCAAATAGCACTGTATACCAAATCATTAAATACAAACATGTCCCCTACATCCCACTTGCGCAAAGAGTTGACACCATCCTAAGACATCACTGTCTACTAGGACACACAAAGGCTAACAATCTATACCTCACATTAAAAGAGATAGTATGGTGGCCCAATCTTAAACAAGACATAATTGATGTTCTGAAAAATTGCACAGTGTGTGAGAAATACGCCAGCACCAAGGCTCCTCAGCCAACAGTTAACCCAGTACCTGACCCTGAACCATTCAAGGTTTGGGGACTGTCTGTAGTGGGCCCCTTCCCAGAAACTAAGACAAAACAATGTTTCTTGATTGTAGCCATTGACTTTGCTATGTGCTGGCCTATCTGCTGGGCAACAAAGGATCACAAATCAGAAACAATAAACCAACTTATTAACAAAGCAATCATAACTGACTACAGTACTCCAGACTACATCATAACTGATGGAGGAACAGAGTTATTAGGTCACATAGTAAACAACAACCTAAAAGCAAAGAACATCAAACATTCTATAACCTCTCCCTAAAGGCCACAGTTCAACAGCAGAGTTGAACGCCTAAACAGCAGCCTTATCAGAACCCTCAAGAAAATAATAGATGATAAAGCCAAAGACACATGGCCACTATATATGAAACATGCATTATTAGTATCCCGGGTCCACACCAATCAAGGGACAGGCTACTCACTATTTGAACTAACATACAGATACAACCCAGAGATAGTTACCCATAACAACCAACCATACATGAAAATTCCCCAGGAAAACCTCCTTCAGTAGAACAAGTACCAACTCTACAACACATACGCCTCAAAGCTAAAATAGCAGAAACAAAAAAGTCTCAAAGCACAAAAGGTAACCTCTACAGAGGAACCACTCCCCATCAACTCCCCCATCTGGGTCCTGGCTGGGAACAGAAAGAAGCTAGACTCATTACACAGGGGACCAGGAAGAATCATCAAGTACAGACCAGACAGGAACACCTACCTGGTTAAGTTCCAGGGCGCCAAAGAGCCCATCACCAAGAAGTATCACAGATCCTGCCTCTGTCTTAGCAAAGGAGAACACTCAACCTGACTGGTACCAACTAGCAAACAATTCCAGGAACATCAGGCAGCAGCTGGCAAGACAAAGCCCCCTCCTGATGTACCAGAGTAACCCCTTAAGGGGGTGTCAAGGATATGGATGTACAAGTATTCTGGCTACTGCCAACCCACTTAACATCCAGTCATCACCCAATTTGGTGCCTTTCCAATATACAGTTCAACATGCTAGAAATGGAAACAAAGCAATATCAAATGACTGACCAAGTATCCAGCGACTCAAACCCATCCTGCACATGACTAACTCCTAGGTTTGATCCAGCTAAATCTCTGCCACAGCTAAAGCTATATAAGTCTAAAGCATTATCCAATAAAATATACTTCTCTTCTTCCCTAATGCCATATTTGAAGCTTCCCCAAAAGGCGCTCTTTACACTAACTTTCTTATTTAGAAGAAACATAACATTAAGTCCACTAGTATCTGAAACTGTACATATCACAAACATTCTACAGCAACCATGTCCCCCACATATGGCGTCAGCTGGTCCTGACGCCAACTGCTGCCTCTGAAATGATCAATAAATTAAAAAAATCCTATGAAACAAGAACAACTTACATCACTCCAACCAAAGCAAGATGACACCAAATGGTGGTTCTCAGCTTTGGCCGCAGCCCTCAACCTGCAACTCAACCAGTATGTTCTGCTCCCTGGTTTCTTCAGGCTCTTTGTCATGCTTTTCTGGGATTTCATCCAAGCTATGCTGTACCAAAACCTACCCAAGATGGAAATAGAACAAAAAGATGTCCATTTCTGTTACCCCACCAAGCACACACTATTGCATATCCTAAAGATTTTATAATAAAAAATAACAAAACTTAGCTATAGTTCTGATGCCGTCATGTCTGCAGTAGTTGGAGTCCTTGGAGACTTCAGGGCCTCATGGCGCTCTGACAAGACTGGTATACCAAAAGCAATGGAAAAAATCTTTGCCACTACATCTTTTAAGAATAAAATTAGTACTATATATAATAAATTTTCTGAGTTCTATGCCCTGTTTGCAGGGCAGAGACTTCACTTGATTGTTTATCTAGGTCTTGTTGTACTGATGTGAATTAAAGCACAAGCCCACAACCAGTATGATGTGATAATAAACTAGATGTAGTGCACCATTTATTAGATGGAAAAATTTCCCCTGGATACAGCTCTATAGAGCACGTTATTCAGGATTCAGTTGTTCTTGCTGCCACCTATGGGATGCCTGATCTACCAGAAAAAATCCTCCTAGACAATTGTGTCACAATGCTCCCATATTCTACCTGCTGCAATTTATTTAGTACAGTTCCAATGTCAGCATACATGCTGTCAATAGAAATTACTAGTCTATTTCAACACAATGTCCTGGAATTCCGCTGCTCTCATCCCCAATAAAAGTCAACACCCAAATACTATTTAAATTACTATATATAATTTTTTTTATTTTGAAAATTATATATTCAAACCATCTATATTCAACAAATAAATATATAATAAAATTTTTTCTGTGTATTGATCTATTCACCCTTATTGCTTTGTTAATTTTTATAAACATGTTGGTATATAATTGAAATAATATAAAAATGTGAAAACACTAACCTAAATAAAACCATAATAATAAAAATATAAATATTCTTGTGTTTTATTTGTCCATTAATTCATTCAATTATCTTTGCTTTGTTAATTCTTATTATACCTGACGCAATATGCACAATCACAGAAATAAAGTCAAAATAAATTAAACTAAATAAAAAATATTAAAAATAAAATGCAGAATAAAACATTCAGAATAGCTAAGCCTTTTATTGATTGGCTGCTGGGCAAGGTATGCAGGGAGAAACAAATCTGTGTGACCATAGAATTTGGCCATGGTTTCAGCCAGGAGGGTATGGACACCAAACTGCAGCAAAATGAACAAATAATTGGGCCTGGGTGGCGCCCCTTTCTTGAAAAATCTCTTGAGCCACCCAAAAACCTCCTTAATTGGGTTGAGGAATGGGGAATAGGCAGAGAAGAAGAGAAGATGTAAAGGCGCTGTAGCCAATTGTTGCAAGGCAATGAGAACACCAGGCTCAATCACCTGGAGTCCCTCAATAATATTGACCACATTGTGGAGCCCAACATTATCCAATACAATAGCATTGGTGAAGCCTGGGCTTGTGCGCCTCAGGTGCTCCTGAACCAATTGTAGAAATTTGATGAAGGTTGTACTGTTGTGGAAACCCTTGATCATCTGGTATAGCTCAATACAAAGGGGACCAAGAAGGGCTACCTGTGAGTAGGCAACAGACTGGACAGCCGCACACCGGGACATGCCGTTCTTTTCCCCTTTTGGGACATACCCATACTCATTTCTCATGAAGGACGCAAAGGATGACTTGTCAATGTAGTAGAATTTAACAGTCCCCTTCTTCTTGAGAGAAGTTACTGGCCTGGCGTATTTTTGCTGGTAGACAATGTTGTATGGGCTATTGCGGTTATAAGGAGAAACACCAGGCTTTTTCCACAAGAAATTTAATTTTTTCACTTCTTGGTAGCACAGGGGAAACCAAAGCTTTGATTCCAAAAACAGATTCAATCATTGACTGAATATTTTCTAGTTCAAGATGGCAATTCTGCTTGATCCACTGTCTGATTGACCACAGGTGTTCCTTAACCAATAGAACTGGTTTGTGCTTGGATTTCTTCAAAAGAAGAACAGTACCTGTTTTCAGGTAGGTTTTGTAGAGCCTGTGGGCAAATTTTTCCAAGATCCCAACAATGGCTGTGGGCTTCTTGTAGTCTGGTGTCTCTTCCATGAGCCTCATGAAGGTCTTGCAGGTGGCTATAGGGATAACATGGTACTTGGCCTTTTTGGCAGTAGGGATTGACTCCATGGGATTGAGCACAACACAGGGCATGGACACTTGGCTGTAGAATGCAGCAACCTTCTTTAGCACTTTCTGCTCTTTAGTTGTTTGGAAAACTGGGGGAAATTGTCCTTGTCTTCCCCTTTGGAATTACTGGAGTAGGGCTCATATGATGTGTCTATCACAGGCTTAACCTTCTCCAGAAGGGTTGCTGAAACACCATCACAGCAGTATACAGGGTCATACACCAAGGACACCCTCTCAGTGGTGACAACATTTACTGTTTTGGTGGTGATGACCTTGGTGTATTTTCTGGTCAGCTTCTGGACCCTGAGATTTGTGCTTTTTGCCCTTGCTCTCTGTTCCCCTTGAGCTGGTTGTGTCAGTGCAGCCTCACTATTGATCTCTCCTCTGTCTCCTTCCTGAGTAGGCACTTGTGTTGCACTAACTCTGTTTTTTGCCCCGCGGGGGCAATCCTGACTGCAGCGCGCAACAGGTCCATTGTCACTCTGTTGTTGTGAAGCTTTCATTTTGGTATAAAAGGTAAATTAAATTAAAGTCAGTTTATATATATAATTTATTTATTTTAATTTTTATCTGTCCACATATAATA